>QAXK01005320.1:0-35940 GCA_004335735.1 Chlorella sp. KRBP
TGTAGGGGCGCAGGAAGGCCGCCAGGAAGAGCCCGTCCACCGCCTCCACCAGGTACCCGCCCTGGGCCTTCAGCTCGTCCGCCACCACGGCGTGGAAGCGCTTGAGTGCCGACTGCGCGATGTCCGCGTTCCAGCTCAACAGTGTCTGCGCGCGGGGACAGCAATGGTGGGGTGCGGACGGGAGTGTGGGCGGACCGGCAAGCCAGCGGGGCAAGCGGCGGAGCGGCAGGGCACTGCGGGGGGGGGACCGAGCGGTGGGGTGAAGTCGTGCACGCACCTGAGCGCCGACGACGTTCATGAATGCCACCGTGACGCAGCCCACGGGAGCGTCCAGCACGCCCATGTCGAGCTGCGCGGGGCTCTGCTCGCGCGTCAGGTGCGCCAGCCGGCCCTCCAGCGTCCTGCGACGACACATCAGTCAACCAACCAACAGGTCAGCTGTAGCAGGACCAACAGCCACAGTTCACCCTCATCTAGCTGCTTAGCTCACCGGTTGAGGGCGTGGTAGAGGTTGGTGTTTGTGCCCGATGCCTGGTCCAGTCCCTGGTGCTCTCCCACGTGAATGACCAGGTATGCGTCCCACAGGCGCTCCAGGGGAAGCTTCTTGTAAGTGTCCTCGCTCAGCAGGATCATGCCGCCCTGGGATGTCTGGGCAATGGCGGTGGCAAGCTCCACCGGCTGCCCCACGTACTGCACGCGGCTCTTGCTGTCGTCCTGCTCTCATCAACAGCAGCAGCGGCAGGAAAAACAAGTGTGAGCGGCGGTCGGGGACAACGCCCAGGCCGGCACAGCACAGCACAGGTGCGCGCGCACCGCACCTTGTTCTCCACGATGCACTCGGGGGCGTTGACTCCGGCGTGCACAGCCATGCGCACGCGCAAGCCCTTGAAGATAAGGGTCTTGGCCGCGTCCTTGTCATCCGTGGCCTGCCACGCCACCTGGCACGCCGACGCAAAGCTGTAGGTGTGGTTGGTGGGCACGTGCACCAGCGCGGGGATGGTGGGGCCAGCGGGCGCGCTGCCCACGCGGTACTCGTTTCCGTCAGGCGACTCGTTAAAGCTGCTGCCGCTCGAGTGGTTGCTGCGGCGGCTGAAGGGGCTGGCCAGGCGCGAGGCCAAGCCCTGCCAGGCGCTGCGCTTGCGGCGGCTGTTGAAGGTGGGCGGGGGCGGCGCCTCGCTTGGGTCAAGGATGTCCTTGTACTCGCCCTCCTGCGCCTCACCAGCCCTGCATGTCAACACGCATGCACCACGCAGCAGCAACGTCAGCATGCAAGACGATGGTGACCTGGGGCTTCAAGAGTGTACATGGTTGCGCTGACCTAGCTGCACCCGAAGCACCCCGGAGACTCACACGACGTGCACGAAGACGGGGGCGCAGGACGCCACGGCCAGCAGCTCCGCGGGCCAGGGCACGTGCAGCAGCGCCGCCTGCACCTCGAGCGCCGCGAGCAGCGCGTCCTTCGGGCTGTGGAACGCCGCTGTCAGCGCGCCCGTGCTCGCATCGTATAGCGCCTCGTAGCCGCTGTGCTTCTGCAGAGCGCGGCGGACGACGCTGACGTAGCTGGCCAGCGCGGCGGCGAGCGCGTCGGGTGCGACGGCCGCGCTGATCGCCTCGATGTCCTGCGAGCGCACACAACCGGGGTGGACGTGTGAGACAGGTGCACGGGTGCACGCGCAAGGTCGACCGCAAGGTCCTCCACCTGGCCTCTTTAATGCCTGCAGGAGATGCTCACCTGGACCTCCAGCGCGAGGATGGACGTGTCGGCGGCGACCTTTGGCGGCAGCACGTTGCCGAACAGGTCCTTGTGCTGGCGCTTGTTGCGGACCTCGTACATGACGGCTGCCGCGACCAGCAGGAGCGCGCCGATCACGGGCAGGATGATGACGATGGGCAGCCAGCTCGGAGGGCCCGCGCTGGTCCCGCGCGGCGACGGAGCCGGCGGCTGCGGAACAAGCAGCCACGCACCCAGTCAGGCACGAGCACCGGTTCAGCCATCCATCACGCATCTGGCCGCACCCGCCTGGATCATCCCAACGCCAGCAACAAGGCTCACCGTGCTGGGCATGGGCGGGCTGGGCGGCGGCGAGGGGTAGTTGTAATCGATGGTGGCCTGGTAGGCGTTGGTGACCTCTGCCAGGCTGGCCGAGATCTTTTGGCTGTCCTGCAGCACGCGCAGCGTCTGCGCGGCCAGGTTCCACGTCACATTGCGGCGGTTGACGCCCAGCGTGGCGTTGGTCACAGCGTACACGTACAGGTCCCTGCACGCAGCATGCGTGCAAGAGGCGTGAGTGACACCACCCGAGGGTCACAGTGGCAATCAGGCTGGACAAACTGAGCTCTGGGGCGCTACGGTGCTGGCGCCGTGTAGGAAAGCAGGGAGCTCTGGGTGGCGTGTGCGTCAACCCATCCAAGCCGCACCTGATGAGCTGCGTGCCTGGGATGCGCAGATCCATGGCCACGTTGTTGCCCAGGCCCCCTGGGAGCGACAGGTCCATGGCGCTGGACAACGCGCCCAGCCAGCGCTGCGTGTCGTTGGCGTCAAATCCGGCATCCACCCACTTCTGGAGGTTGGTCAGGTGGGACGTGCGGTACGGCTCAAACTCTGCGCCATGGGAGACCGACGTGCGCAGGATTGCATGGGAACCGCATTAGCAAGGGCTCCTAATCCGCAGGGCGGGATGTTGCTTCTTGCTCTGCTTGCTACAATCGGCGGCGCCAAAAGACAGGGTGGGGCTGCAGCGAGCCCAACACACTCACCAAAGCTCGAGTTGGTCACATAGAGCCACGACTTGATGGCCGAGGTGATGTAGGCGTGGAAGGCCACCGTGACGTTGAGGTACGAGGAGGAGGAGCGGCGGTTGACGGCCAGCACCCAGCCGCCGCCGGCATTCCACGGGGCCAGGTTCACCAGGCTGCCATCCTGCGCGCCACGCAATGGGACGCGGTGGTGCCCGAGCGGGGAGCTGCTGGAGCAAGCGTTGAGCCAGGAGTACATGGTTGTGAGATCTGAAAGGTGGTGGCGTCCCATAATGCTGCCGTTCTCACCTTGGCCTGGACGGCGTAGGGGCAGATCTGGCTGGTGCACGCGACGGTGCGGTTGTTGGCCCGGTCAAACACCACGGGGCTGCCGGGAAGCTGCGCCACGCCGACCTTGCCGCGCACGCGCGTATCATTGCTCAGCAGGTTCTGCGGTGCAGAGCAACGCAAACCCATTAGCGCACGCGTCAGCTGGCGCGCGGTGGTTGCTGTCACGTGCGTCCTGAGATTGGCACTGACTCACTGACCTGCTCATTCCACTCTGTGGTCTGTCTGTTTGCCGGAAATGGCTGCTCTAGGTGCAAAGCTCATCGCACCTTGAACACGCGGCTGCCCATGACAAAGGCGCAGCGCCCCTGCCTGAACATGTCTGCCATGGCCTGGTCGTTGTCGCAGCTGGCCGTGGGCGAGAAGCGCGGCGCCAGCGTGGTCAGGTTGACGTAGAGCCCCAGCGCCGCCTGGAAGGCCGGGTTCCAGGACAGCATGGCGTTGACCGAGCCGCTGGCCATGGTGAGCGGGTCGAAAAAGACGCCCTGGCTGGTGCCCTGGTACTGCAGCATGGACGAGGCGATGCCCATGATGTCGTTGAACTGGTGGCCGCAGCCTGCAGGAGCAGAAAAGGCCACCGCCACCACATGCGTGATTGATTCCGATGGGCAAACGTCCTCGTGACAGGACCTGCTGCTCACGCCCGCCCTCACACAGCCTGCCCTGCGCAGTCTGCCCGTCACGCATCGCCAAGGCTACGACCCGCAAGCAGGAGACGCACTTGCGCGGACGTCCATGCAGATGCCAAAGTCGGGCGTGCCGTCGCCGTTGAGGTCAGTTCCGTTGAGCTTGGCTGCCACGTCAAGCAGCTCGGTCCACGACAGCGGCGGCGACGGCTCCACTGTAGTGGTGCTGTCAGGGCCCGGCGCCGTTGGGTCCAGGCTGTTGCCGCCCTGGGTGCTGGTGGTGTTGGTGGAGGGCGGGCTGGTGGTGCCGTTGCTGGCCAGCGTGCTGTTGGCGGACGCCAGCGCCACCAGCAGGTCGCGGCGGAAAAAGAGCAGGTGCATGCGTGCGTCGAGCGGCATGGCCACCACCTGGCCCTTGAAGGAGACATGGCGCTTGCGCACAAACGGCAGCACGTCGTCCCAATCGAGCGACAGCGCTGGGTTGGTGACCCACGAGTCGAGCGGCTGGAAGGCGCCGTACTGCGACACCGAGCCGTACGCGTACGGGTCCAGCAGCCACCCGTCGTAGCTGCTGGCCAGGTTGTTGTGCAGCATGAACTCGACCTCGACGTTGACCTGCTGGCTGGGCACAAAGGTGGGCAGGATGTCCTCCACGTCGCTGATCAGCTTGAAGGCATCGCCTTGCGCTTTGAGCCAGTCGGTGGTCACGGCGTTGATGTCCGGCATCATCTCGTGCAGCGTCTGCAGCGTGGGGCAGTGGAGGTGGCTGATGTGGCGTGGTTGCTGCACCCCCGAGGATCCGGCGCGCACTGCGGCTGCGGATGCACATGCCATATCGATACTGCGCTTGCCTTGTTGGTGGTGAAGCTGGTGTGGAAGCACTTGGTGAGGTACTCACGCAGCCGAGCCTCCAGCGCCACGTAGAGCCGCTGCGTGTCCTGGGAGCAGCTGCGCGTGTGGAGGGGCACGCGAAGGAGATCCTCGATTGCCGTTCCCTGACAACAACTCAACCTGGCAAACGTGGGCCCCAGCCCTGCGCAGCTCACATGTTCTCGATGCTCGACACCATCTCGGCCATGCCTGCGCGCAGGACGAGAATCCCGAGGCGGTCAACGGATGAACTACGGCAACTCCGCACGCGAAGAACAACCAGAGGGGAGCTGGCCCCCACAGCAAGCGACTCACAGAGCAGCCTGTTGTCGTTGTAGTCGTCGCTGGTCTGCGCCTGCGCGAGGGACCGGGGGCTCATCCCGCTGGAGATGATGAAGCTGGCCAGGACCAGCAGCGTGATGCCACTGCGGCTCCACTCCTGCCTGGGGCCAGCGCGGGGCGCCATGGCGGCGACTGTGTGCCCCACTGTGCTCCTGCCGGAGTGCGTCCGATGGCAACGACTGACGGGTACAAGAGGAGGTCCTGTGTCCACTGGTCCAGTGGGGACACTGCCGACTACCAAGCGAGTTCCACCACACGCTAGCCTTCGCTCCGCGCTCCTCTCTCCGTTCGGAAGCTGAGCCACCATGCAGAATGAGTGTGGTAGTCCGAGCAGCTCGCACAGAGCAGGATCGCCCCAGCGGCGCTAGCAGAGGCGCAGAGCAGCCCACATCTTGCTCTGCGGAAGGCTGCACATTGCCTTTCGACTGCTCCGCGTTCGAGCGCCACCATGGACGCGTCCATCGCGCTCGCGCTGCGGCATCTGGCGAGGTCAATACGAGAGCCATTGTTTGAGGAGCCCGCAGTCTGCTGCGGGGAGCCTGTGCCGCTCGCCGAGCTGATGGCCAACGCCTCCGCGCCTCCGCAGGTGCGCTGCTTGAACGCGGAGCACCAAGCCACTGCACCAATCGCAGCGTGCTGCATTGACGCGCAGCGCCGCCCTCTGCAGCAGCGCCCCCACATGCTTGTCCCTTTGTGCCTGCTGCAGGCCATCGCTCAGGCGCTCGTGCAGCGCTTCCGCAGCCTCAGCGACAGCCTGGTGCCGTTGCCGGTGCAGCTCCACCTGCTCAGCAATGGCGCGGCGAGCTCCATCGGCGCGCTCCAGGCCGTCCTGATGGTGCGTGCCACGCCAGCAGCACATCGCCGCCCACGCGCTGCAGGGGCCAATCCAGAGCGCGGGCAGCGCAGGGATGGCAGCGAGCGTGCAGGCATTGCATTCGTCCGTTCAGCGCACGCCACGGGAGTTAGGGGAGCGCGCACCCACAGCCACCATAGCTGGTGGCGAGCCTCCTTTTGCGCGCAGGTGGGAGAGCCGGGCATGTCGTTGCTCAAGCCGCTGCTGCTCTTCCTGCAGCAGCACCTCTTCAGGCAGCCGGACCCCACACGGGCCTTGGGACTCCTGGCGTCCGTGTGGACGCCCGTGCTTTTCACGTGCATCGACCTGCAGCAGCCAGGTGAGAGCAGTGGGGGCCCCGTGGCAGCGAGCTGCTGCACTGCACAGCCCAATCAGCTCAGCGCAGCAGCTGTGGTCGGGACCCTGGCCCAACCGCCCCTCGCTTCGAATGCTTTGCTGCTTACACAGGTGCAGCGGACCAGCACCAGCAGCAGCAGCACCTGGCGCTAGAGGTGTGCGCAGCGCTGATCGCCAACGCTCTCCACGTCTTCCTGCCTGGCTTGGCCGGCACCGCCACCCCCCACCCCACCCCACTCATCCACAGCAATCCGCAACCCCAGCAGCAGCAGCAAACCCAACAGCAGCAGCAACATCATCATGAGCATCATCAGCAAGGACCAGCGCCCTCCCTCCAGGCCCCCTCGCACCCTCCATCCCCGGCGGGAACCCTAGTCGTACCCACCCTCCGCGACGACGTGACTGCCAAGGCCCCTACTGCCGACGCACTCGCAGCCGCCAGGCAGCCTGAGCTTCTGCTGTCCTCCTCCCTGCCACCGCCAAAGCAGCAGGCAACCTGCGACACCCAGCCGTGGCGCCTTTCCGCCACACGTCCCCAACCTCCACCACACACCACCTCCGCCCTCCCCGCCACCACCACCACTACCAGCATCGCCACGCCTCCACCAACGCAGCAGCTGGCGGGCGCGTTGATGTCAAACCAGCTGCAGCAAGCGCTTGTTCCCATGTCCGTGTCGCCCGTTGCCACCGCCCCACCTCCCTCCACACCACCGCCCACCACCACCGGGCCTTGCAGCAGCAGCAGCACCGCCGCTGCCAACCTGCTGGCAGGCGGCGCACCTCTTTCCCCACGGGGCGTCAAGCGCTCCCTCCACTGCACCGGCATACCCCCAGGCAGCCCACCCTCTCCCAGTCCCTGGCTTGCACCCTGCTGCTCCCCCCGAGCCAGCAGCCCCACACCACCCTCGCCCTACCCTTTCCAACCCCGCTACCAGCCCCCCACCAGCCCCCACGACGCCTCCAACCCTTACGCCCTCATGAGCCCATGCTCGCCCTCCACCCAGCCCCGCATGCCCTCCCCACTCAGCCGCCACTCAGCCCCCGCCGCCGCCGACGTCCCATGGCCAACCACCCTAACCACCACAGCCATGGACCGGGCCGCGCAAGCCCTGGGCCCAGACCACCAAAACGCCATGCGGGCCGCCAACGGTAACGGCAACGGCTGCTCCTCCCCCACCTCCCCTGCTCTGCGACGCATCGCCGCCGGCACCCTCATGGTCGGCTCCCCCCCTAGCCACCACCACCACCACTACCACCATCACCACAGCGCGTCCGCGGCTGCAAGCTCCCCTCGATCCGCCGCCACGCTCGCAATGCTCTCCGCCGCCGCCGCCGCCGGGCACCAGCTCTCCCCCGGCCAGCTCACGCTCCTCCGCGCCCGCCTGCTCCGCTCGGCGCCCGACCTGGCAGCTTCTGCCCGGCTTCCGCCCAGCTGCCTGCACACCCTAGCGGCCGCATGGATCAACGACGCGCAAGCCCTCGCCATGGGCGACGCTGCGCCCTCGTGGCTGCCAGGAGGCGCCCTGCAGCAGAACGCCGTGGTGCCGCAGCACCTGGTCATGCTGTCCAAGCTGCGCATGCCAGCTGCGGCGGGGGCGGCGGCGGCGGGGGCGGGATGGGTGGCCGGGGGTCTGCCTGCTTCGGCGATGCTGCTGCTGGCGGGTGATGACGCGTGGAGGGCTGACGGTTTGTGGCGAGCGGACGTGCTGGATGTGCTCGTCAGCCAATCCGTCATCTCGTGCCTCTTCTCCGACGACCATGACGGAAACTGGGAGCAGCAGCAGGGCTGCACATGGCCGCCAAACAGCCAAACCACGGCGGGGCTTGCGTCGCATGCCGCCGCCATGGAGCAGTGCGCTGCGTCGCCGACTGCGAGCGCCCTAGGCCCTAGCCTCATGGACCTAGACCCTCCACCACCTCCACCGCCGCAGCCGCAGCACCACAGCAGCAGCGCCGCACTTGCTGGTGCTGCCGTCCCCATCGCCATCACTCCAGCAGGAGCAGCAGCACTGGTCTCTGGCGCAGCAGCACCTGACAGCTGCATGCACGCCAGCCCTATGCTGCTCCTGGGCACTGCACTCCCGCACGTCCTCGTGCCACGCGAGCGACTCCCCACGCCCGCAGCAACGCCCACCGGCGACCACTGCTGCACCCGCACTGGCACACTCACCACCGCAGCTGCAGCCACAGGTCTTGCGGCAGCGGCGGCGGCACAGTCACAGCAAGCGCTCGCCGCTGGAGCCTCGCCGACGGCATCCACGCCGCTGCTGCTGTTGCTGCAGCAGCAGTCGCAGCCGCGCACGCCATGCTCGGTGCTGTGCGCTGCCGTGTCGGGGCTGACGGACTGCCTGGACTCGTCCGAGACCCTGGCAGAGCCGTCGCCGCATGGCGGCAGTGGGGACCTGCAGCTGGCAGCGCGGCAGGCGGTGGCGGCGGCGGCGGCGACAGCAGCGCCTTGTTTTGAAGCGGTGGCGGGTGGCGTGGCCCCGCCCACGCAAAGCGGCTTGCTGCCGGTGGTGACGGCGGTGGTGGTGGAGGGTGCTGCTGCGACGCCGACACAGAGCAGCGCAGTCGTGCCAGAGGGGACGCTGCATGAGGGCGTGGCGGTGGGGCCGGCGACACCGTTTGCGCGGCGCCGTGTGCAGCACACGGCCGCGCACGACCAGCAGTTGTCGCTGCCGCACGCCTTCATCCAAGAGCCTCAGGAAGCAGCAGCAGCTGCAGTAGCTGCTTCGGCGCTGCAAATGATGCTGCCGCCGCTAGAGGGTCATGTGGCAGGTGCAGCGGACGGCGGCGTGGTGATGCCTGGGAGGCGTGGTGCGGCAGGGCAGCTGCTGGCGCTGCTGCTGGCTGCCGGCGACGCGCCTTCCGCGGCGTCGCCTGAGCAGGCGCAGGGAGAAGCTGCGGAGCAGCTGCCGCACATCCAGGCGCCCGGTGCTTCTGCTGCTGCTGCTGCTGCTGTTGGGGATGGGCTGGAGGCGCACCGGCAGGTGCTGCAGCTCGCAGGCATGATGGAGGTGGTTGAGGATGAGGCTAGGGTTGCGTGCCCTATGGGCGACGCCCACGGCGTGGTGTGCGTCGTGAGGAGCGCGGGCCCCGCCCCAGCGCTGCTCGCAGTCGGCAAGCAGCTAGATAGTGCTACGGCGCCAGTCGGCAAGCATGCGGACGTGTCGCCGTCGTCGCCGTTGAGGTGGGCTCCGTGCCGAGCGAGTGTGAGCGCTGCAGCAGGTGAGGGCGCCGCTGCGGGCAACAGCGCCGTGCGCTCGACCCTCTCGGACTCTGCTTCTTCCTAACGTATATCGTGTGTGATTAATGAGCCTGGATGATGGAGTCTGGGATGGCATAGGTTGCAGCCGCTCGTAGCCGCGGGGCGGAAGGGCTGCAGCTGCGTGGCTCTTCTGCCCTGCCCACGGCGCGCGACGGATGCGGCAGGAGGAGCAGCGGCGGCTGGTGTGCATGGAGAGGAACCGAGAGACTTGTCCTTTTCTCTCCCTTCCCTGCTCTTCTTCTTTGCGTTTTCTTTAGCTGCCTTGGCTCCTCTTGGCTCCCTCGGTCGCTTGCACGAGCAGTTGCGCGCATCATCGCACTTGGCGGGATGTGAGCCTGGGGAGTGAGAGAGCGCCTCGCTGTGTGCGTGTGTAGCTTGCCAAACGGGACGGGGCAAGAAAACGTGTGCGTGTCTGAGCTATAGAGCTGTCTGCCGAGGACCTCGGAGTAGGCTGTCCGCCAGGACCTGTCCTCCTTTGCTCTGGGCCGCAAGGAGCCAAGCTTGACACCTTGTGGCGTACGTATCAGCGCGGGGCCTCCCAGGCAAAGTTGACGCATGGGAGCGCCGTGGCGCGACCTGCATGCCCTAGCCTGACCTAGTACCTGCACTGCCTGCTCGCCTGCTGCACCCACTTGACACGACATCCGTCTGCTGCTGTCTCACGCGTGCGCCTGGTGACGGGCGTCTGACGTTTCCAGCTCTGCGCCGTGACCAGGCAACGGCACCGCGTGGTCTCTTGACACTCGCGTTGAGTTGCTTCTCCCCCTCTCGAGTGTCTCGCGTGTACGTGTCTTGTCTACACGGCGCAAAGCCAGGTGACAGGCCATGTGTATGTGTGTGCGTGCGCGTGTGTATGTGCTGTAGGGGAGAGCGGGGCTTGTGTATGTCCTGTCCCCTTGTGCCTCTGCTCTTGTCTGCGCTACAGGATTGGAGAGAGGTGTGATCCTGGCGCTACCTAAACGCTTTCACTGGGCAAGGCGCTGCTTCTGACCCTCTGGTGCCCCTTTTCCGAAGCTCGTCTGAACCGCTGCCGCCCGCCTTTTCGCTGCTGCATCTAACGGTATCCCGCCGCAGGCCACCGTAAAAACGAGCGTTCTCTCGTCCTCGGCGATTGATTCATTGATTATCCGCGTGCCCCACAGCCACGCAGAGTCCTGAGATGAGAGCCAAGGGACGAGAGTAGCGTCTTTGGGGGGGCTGCGGCACGGCGAGATGTTGATATGACAGGTGCGGCAATGCGAGATTGCCCTGCCCCTGGTGCTGAACAGCAGTCCGGACTAATGGGCCACTCGACGAAACCGTCTTTTCACAGGCATGACCGCATCCACCAGTCTTGGTGGTGAAAGGACGTGCTTCACCTGCACTGCCCAGGACCTGCGTCGCGTGGCGTGGCGTGTGCCGCCGGCCGCTGCGCACGCATGCTGGCCCCTGCCGCCTCGCCTGCATTACAGTATACAGCCCGTGTGTCCTTGCCGTGCTGCTTGCGCACTTGACCGGACCATGCACGTGTGCGTCCTTCCCAGCCCACTGATTGCATATCCCTGCCTCTCCGTCCATATCTGCTGTGGGAGAGACGCAGTGAGAGAATGCGCTACAGCAAAAGCTAATGATAATCCCGCCGACCCTGGGCTCTACCCTACACGAACCAAAGACTCCAAACACAACTTCCTCTCAGGACGCACCCAACGTCCATGTTGTCGCTGCAGACGCCGCCGACTTTGTCGGTGGTGTGCGCAACAGCCTGGATGCGTTGCTGTCTGTGGCCGCAGCGGGCGTTTGCATTGTGTACACTGCGAGGGGGCGGGCGAGTGCTGGTGAGATCCTTTGCCCCTACCTGTGACTCTCTGCGTGAAAGGCGGTGAAGGCTTGGGTGTGTACATCTCGGTACTTGACTCTGCCTGACAAGGCTGTAGACGCGTGGCTAACGCGGTTAGTGCCTGTGGGGTAGCGTGTGTGGATGTAGTGAAGAGACCACTTCCTCGACTTGACCTTGACGCTGTATCCTCACGTTTGATCTGGGCCGCTCGCTCCGACTTGCAGTGGCTGTAAGAAAGCACATGACATATGACACCGCCGCAACCAATCAGCAACAGCAGTCCTCCAAACATCAGCGCCCAGGCGCGGGCACGACGCTGCCAGGTGGGCTGGCGATGATGGCCAGGCACGCTGGATCCTGAGACAGCAACACGTAAGCCGCACCCACAAGGACCTTGTTCTTGGCGGTGAGTAGCCGCCGGCCTCCCTGGCGCATGTGCAGCGTCAGCGCCCCGAGGTGCGCCGCCAGCAGCGCGGGCCCCGGAGCCAGGCGCATCATCGCCAGCGCCTGCAGGCAGCCCGCCAGCTCCCGCGCGCTCATCAGCGCCAGCCGCGACTGCAGCGCGTCGAGCAGAGGGAGCGCGACGGCGGGGGGCAGCAGCATGCCGACCACGTCGGCGGAGCGGTGCCGGGGCAGCACTCGCTGAGCCAAGTCCAGGGTCATGCCTTCCGCCGACATGGCCACGAGCGCGCGCTTCGACTGGTCCGCATGGGGGATCTCTTCCTCGCCGCCAGGCTGAAGTTCTGAAGCAGCCGTAGCGGGCTGGGGCCTGTGCAGCTGGGAGTCTTGGGCGCTGCGGTCGGGACCCGGCGCGACCGTCGCGGCGTCGGCGGCCGGGCCAGCCACCTCGTTGCTCGTTGCGGCTGGCAGCTGCTGCTGCTGAGGTCGCGCCACGACGGCCACCGCAGTGGGCTGCCCCGCCGCGAGCTGCTGCTTCGTGTAGAGCGACAGCAGGCGCGGCAGGCACATCAGCGCCATGGCCACCGCCGTCTTGTGCTCGCGCTCCAACGCCTCCTGAGCTTGCGGCGTCGACGCCGGCGCGTGCGTCGGCTGCGACGCCACCATCTCGAGCAGCTCGCGGAGAAGCTGCCTCGGCGGCGCCACCCTGCAGTGCACAGGGCGGCAACAACACCGGGGCAAACGCGCCAGCTTAGCTGCTGCTGGTTTGACCGCCGAAGCGCGTTGCGAGCGGGTGAAACTGCGCAGACAGCGCGAAAGCACCAGCAGCAGCGCACCTGAGATCGGCGAAGGCCAGCAGCTGCACCGCCGCCTGCACGGCGTCCAGCCGCCCCGCGTGCGCCTGCGCCTGGCTCAGCTCGCACAGCGACACGACCAGCGAGCGCGGCGGCAGCACCTTCCACGTGGCGCACGCCGTCAGCGCCATGTTGACGTGCTTGGGCGACAGCGCCCGCAGCGTGCGCCGCATGCCGGACGCCCACTCGGTCAGCCACACCTGTGTGTGCCAAGCGCGGCAGGCGGGCAGTCGGGCAGGTGGGCACCAGGTCCACACCACCATACCAAACCGCACATCCGACAGCCGACAGCGTGGTCCCAGGCTGCCAGCCAGGGTGAGGCTTGATTTCCAACTGCATGGATACCCCACAGTGGGGCCCACAGGGGCACATCAGGTCAAGTGAGGTAGAGGTGCGCACGCCCACCTTTGACGGCAGGAAGCCCAGGCGTGCCAGCGCCAGCGCCACGCCACACAGCTCCCCAGCGCCGTAGCGGGGCAGGCGGGAGTGCGTTGCACGCACCAGCAGCTGCAGGTCCTGCTCCGGCGGGAAGTGGGAAACTGCCGCCCACGTAGACAGCACCTGCACACGGCAATCATGGCGCCATGCACAGCCTTGAGGTCACGTGCACGCCCCATGGGATGTGGGACAGGCCACGCGGGGCGTGTGGTGAGTGTGCAGGTGCTGCGCACTCGCTGCTGTGCACGCTTTGTGGGCGCATTGCATCAACAGCGCGTTCGTCGCGACTCAGCTTGCTCACGTGGAGAGTGCAGGAGCAAAGCAAAGCACGGCACTCCAGGACAGCCGTAGCAGCCGCTTCCCGCCTGCTGGGAGCCTTAACGCACCTGCAGGTCCTGTAGTGGCGTCATGGCGTGTCGCAGTTCCACCGCTCTACGCACGGTGGCCTGCATCAGACGCGGCCCCGGCGGCTCGCGGTGCAGCCACCGCACGGCGTGCAGGGAGGCCGCCAGGCTGTCGGCCCGCATGCGCGGCACGGTGGCGAGCAGGGCTGACCACGCGGCGTTTAGCCACTCGGCGCCTGCAGGCGCGCGCACGCACGCATGCACCACCACGCACATGTGGGTAGCTGCAGGCTTTTGCTTCTGCACCTGGACAAGCGCACTGAGCACGCTCGAAGAAAAAAGCACGCGCCCACCCTGCATCAAGTGCCGCCATGGCATCCTAGGAAAGCACCACGCACCAGGGTCAAATCGCCACTCGGCGACGGCCCACAGCAGGTTGGACAGTGACAGCGGCTCCAGCTTGCCCAGGTGCGGCAGCGATGACGCCACCAGGCACGAAAGCCAGTACGCATCCGGCCCGCCTGCAACACCACCCTGCTGCTGCTGCTGCTGCTGTTGGTGCACTGTCACCGTGGTTGCCGACACCTGCTGCTGCTGCCGCAAGAGCCTTAGCTCGTCCGCCTGGTGCCGCTGCGCCTTGCACAACGCCCACGCCACCATGCAGAGTTCATACCCGTCCATGTCAGGCATGTGCGCCTGGCACGCCTTGGCGAACCGTGCCATCCAGCCCTCGTCCATGCGCAGGCGGAGGTATGCCAAGCCCTGCGCGATCCATGCCAGCTCGTGCGGCTGCCCCACGGCAAGCCCCGGGCGGGTGGCCTGCAGCACAGCCCTCACATGCTGGCTCACCACGTGCACGCTGTGCTCCAGCTCTGCGTGAGTGGGTGGCGCGCCCGCCGCCCCGCCTGCTGCCCCCGGGGCACTCGCCCAAATGCTGTGCGCTGAGCTGGCGGCGTCCGAACCGTTGAGCCGACTGTGCTGCGTGGGTGTTGATGACGCGGAAGGCAGGGAGACGGAGGAGGAAAAGGAGGAGGAGGGGGCGGAGCCAGGCTGCTGCTGCTGGGTGTGCTGTGGGTGGTGGGCCAGTTGCTGCAAGGCGATGCCGCCGATCCGCGCCGCCACCCGCGCCGCCACCGCCGCATGCGCGATGTGCACGCCGCCGCCAGCAGCTTCATCGCTTGGCGCGCCGCTGACGCTGCTGACGCTCGCCAGGCTCGCCAGGCACGACGTGAGCTGCGTTAGCAGGTGCAGCGCAGGCATGGACACGGGCAGGGCTGCTGCTGCTGGAGCTGTGTCCAAGCCCTCGCGCTCGCCCTGCTCCTGCTGCTGCTGCTGGCTCTCCTCGGCGTGTGTGGTGGTCCTGGTGGTGGCGGTGGCTGCGCTGGTGGCTGGTGCGCTGTTGCTGGTATAGAGGGCTAGCAGCCGCTTGAGAGCGGCAGTTGCAGTGTCGGCGTCCATGTCCCACAGGTTCTGCTCCACGAGTCGCTGCAACTGCAGACACACACGGCACGCACCGGCAGGTGTTGGCGCATGGCACGCGCGCCCTGTGAAGGACATGGTGGGATGGGCAGAGTGGCGCAAAGCCCGCCTGCAACGTACCTGCTCCAGAGACCTGCACTTTGCTGCCCGCTGCCGCAGTGTCCGGCCGTAAGGTGGTACTCGGCTTGGAGCTCCGCAGGCAAGGACTGCGGCCTGGTGGTCAAATGGCAGCGCCCATGATGAAACCTGGGCGTCACAGAGCATCGTAAGGGCGGACATCAGGGGCAATGCACGCCGCGGAAGGGGCTGCGGGACGGGCGCAACGCCGCTGCGGCTCACCTCATGCAGCCTGCGCATCAGGTCTGGTGTGGGCCCGTGGTCGTGGCGTCTGTTTGCGCCGCGGTGCCGCGCTTCCTTGCCGCTCTTGGGTGCATCGCCGCTTGGGCCCCAACGCCGCCGGAGCCAGCGCCGCCCGGTTGCCGGCATGCGCACTGGCTGCACTGGCTGCTGCTCCGTGTGAGCTTCCGGCACCGCTACAGCTGCGTGAGGCCTGCGCCTCCGCCGCTGGCACACAGCCGCTGCGTGGGCGACGCACGAGGCGTCGGCAGCCACTTGCGGCGGCGGTGGCAGGATGAAGATGGGGTGCGCCATGACCAAGTGCGCCATGGCCATATCTAAGTGCTGCTGCACTGACGCTTGCTGGCCGCTTGACGGCGCATGGGCAATCCTGGGCCTCCACGCAGGGACAAAGAGTCATCGGCCATCGCGCGGTCAGAAATCTCCGCAGCGCAGCAGCGCCGAAGAAGCCCACATTCGCGCATCTCCGCAAGTTTGAGCAGCAGCGCGTTGAAGGCACGCGTGCCACATCACCGCCTTGGCGAGAGATGGGCGAGAGGGATCCCTAGCCTGCCGACGGCAACAGCAGCGCCAGCCTACTAGCAGCGTCTTCGCTAGTCCAGGATGGCGCCCATGGGGCTTCCCAGCCTGCGTCCGCCTTCGACGATAGTCGGAGGCGGAGGCTCCTCGGCGAGCACGGGCTTCTCCACGCGCGTCTCCTCACGGCAGTCGCAGAACGGACCATCGCAGTTCCCAGTAGCTGGGCTGCGCCTGGGGGGGGGCCAGAACTCGGGACCGCAGCGGAGCACCACCTCGGCAGCCCAGGCCGCAACGCGCACGCCCAGCGGCAAGGCCGCGCGCGCAGCATCAGCACGCGGCGCAGCGGCGTCCTCGAACCTGCTCGTGCCCACCGCGGAGGAGCTCCTCCTCCTCCAGGGCGCCCACGACGTGGCCACTCCAGACGCCCCAGAGGTGCGCGGGCACGCCGCCACAAGCTGCCCTGTGCTCATCCGTGGCTGCACACGCAAGCAGCTTCATCCTGCAGTGGTGCACAGCGTAGTGCCCCTAGCGGCAGGCCTGGCCTGTGCGATGTTGCGGGCTCGCGCGGATCCTGTGTGAGGGTGAGATTTGGCGCGGCCCGGGCACACGCCGTCTCATCCGGTGTCGCTGGACGTGGGCGTGCGCACACGCAGGAGCTTCCCCCCCACCTGCGCCGCACCAGCGCCAGCGCTGGCCCCTCCGGTCGCAAGGTGCTGCCAAGGAACGGCAATGCCGCCGCTGGCTCAACCGCTCCGCCCACTCAGCAACCACCGGCCGGGGGCGGTGTCCACGCGCACCCGGTGATGGACGATGTGGACAGCGGCGACTATGACGGCACCAACCGCCCCAACGCTCCCTCGTCTTCCGCTGCTCAGCAAGCACTGGAAGGTGAGAGGAAGAGACGCGCGGCTCGCGCAGTCGCTCGTGCAAGGGGCCGATGTGGCAGCGGCGCAGCCACACCTCATCAATTTCACGCCACGCCTGCCACGCTGCGCAATGGAACGCAACGGAGCGCAATGGGATACAAAAAGGATGGAGGATGTGTGTGCAGAGTGCTGACCTGACCTGCACGCCTTGCTGTCCACGTGCAGGTCTGCCCGTGGAGCTGCACTGCCTACTGGACCCCAGCGCGTCAGTGTCGCTTCCCTCCCCCGGCTCACTCAACCTGTCCTCGCTGGACAACTCCAAGCTCGACAGGCTGGTGGCCGCACTGGGCAGGTGCGTGTTCACGGATGATGGCACCTCCGGAGTTCCTGCACAGGTGTCCCACAACAACAACGGTATCGCCACCATGCTCTGCCAGAGCCTGGAACACGCTTTATGCATTGGGACGAGTGTGTGGATGATTGCAATGCTGCCTTTTGCTCGCGGTGTGGTGTCTGCAGGGGCCGGGCCACCTGGCGTCGCGCCCTGCTGCTCTACGAGTGGCTCAAGGCCTCAAAGCACGCCTTGGACGACCGGCTCTGCACCACGGTGAGCGCACACGCGGGCAGCTGCTGCCACCCTGCACCTAGCTCGCGCTTGGCGCTTTCAGTACCTGTGGTGCCGCGCAGTGCATGGAACCACACAAGCGTCAGCACGCTGTGCTGGTGGTGGTAATCCGGCTCTGTGCCCGCCGCATGTGTGCGTGTGTGCGCAGCTGATCCGCGTGTGCGCTGACCATGGCGACGCCGTGAGCGCACTGGGCGTGTACGAGTGGATGCGCTCGCCCACGGCTGCAGGCGGTGCGGCGCTGCAGCCCACGGCATACACGTACACGGCGGCCATGCGCGCGGCGCTGGGCGTCGGCATGCTGGAGCGGGCCATGCAGGTGAGCGATGAGGTGGTGGTGCAGCTGCCAGTGTGGGCCCTGCTAGAGAGAGATGTTTTCCAGGACGGGATGCCCTGTGGTGCGGCAGGTGGGCATGGCAAGCCAGAGGCATGACGCAGGTGGCCTGTTAGACGGCAAGGAAAGGATGGTCAGTGACGGTGGTGTACATCGTGTGGTGATTGCTGCACCTACCTGTGCAGGTGTGGAACGACAGCCAGGCGGCGGGCCTCTCCCCCGACTGCCGGCTGTGCATCACGTACATTGAGGTGTGCACGCGGCTGGGCCTGGCCGACAACGCACTGGCCATGTATGCCCAGGTGAGGTCCTACTCGCGCTGCAACCGTGCTCTTTTCATGGACGCAAGCGCCAGCCCAACACCTTCTGGCTCCATGCTTCCCATCACAACACTGCAATCTCCTGGACTCATGGTGTCGCCTGGTCAGCCACCCTCCCCCCGCCCTCCTGCTTGCCACGCCTGCTTGCCATCTCCCCAGCCCGCTCCTCACAGTGACTGATCGCGTGACTCATCCCTCCGCACCCTACCTCCTCGTCCACGTGAGCGCAGATGCGCGACGCCCCGCCCGGCTCCGCCATGCGCCCCTCTGTCCACGCCTACACCGCCGCCATGCGCGCCGCCACCGAGGGCAACCAGTGGGCCCGTGCGCTGGCCGTCTGGGAGGACCTGCGCCGCTCGGGCTGCCAGGCCACGGGGCATGCCTACGCCGCCGCCATATCCGCCTGCGCGGCGGGGCAGGACTGGACCAGGGCCGTGGCGCTGTTTGACGACATGACGGGGCGGGCGGGCATCAGGCCGGACGTGGTGTCGTGCACGGCGCTGGTGTCTGCGCTGGCGGCGGCGGGGGAGGCGGACAAGGCAGAGGCCGTGGTGGTGTGGATGCAAAAGTCCGGGCTCAAGCCAAACGTGAGTGTTGCTGTGCGTGCAGCACAAGCAGCTGTTGGTCTGCCATGAGCCATGATGGATGGCCGTTCATGGCAGTGTGCTCACGACGTGTGTGCGCGGTGCGGCTACCGTGTGGCTTTGTGGTGCAGGTGCGCACCTTTACCGCGCTGCTGACGGCCATGGGCAACGCCTGCCAGTGGCAGCGCGCCGTGCGGCTGCTGCTGGCCATGCAGCGCCCAGAGAACGGCAGCGTGCAGGTGAGCGCCCCTCTCTCTCTCTCATGCACGGCACACCCAACCCTGAGCTGCCTGCTTGCCTCAACACTCCATGGCATGTTACACTAGGGCATGTGTCCTATGCCCACCTCACCACCTGTGTTTCTGCCCCTGTTGCTCTGTTGCCCTCCCACCTCTGCAGCCCAACGCCTACACCTACTCTGCCCTCCTCAAGGCCCTGGGCCAGCACGGCCAGTGGCAGCTCGCTGAGGAAGTCTTCAGCGACCTGGAGCTCCAGGTCCGCACCGCACGCGTCGCCCAGGCCTTCCCAGCCTCCGCCTCCTCACCCAACCTCAACCTCAACCTCGACTCCTCTATGGGTGGGGTGGATGCGCCGCGGGTGTCGGCAGCGGAAGCCGCGCGCCGCGCGGCCTCGTACAAGCGGCTGATGGCGCTGGCGGCGGCGGCAGAGGCGCAGCAGCAGCAGCAGCAGGGCGGTGCGGCCGGTGCCGGCGCAGTGCAAGGGCTCGTCCAGGCGCAGGCTATGGCGGCGGCGGCAGCGGCGGCGGCTGCCACGGCGGCACTGCAGCAGCAGCTCAACGGTGGGCAGGGGGTGTCAGGGGCGTCAGGCGCGGCGGCGGCAGGGCTGCAGCAGGCCTGGCAGCTGCAGCAGCAACAGCAGCAGCAGCTGCTGGAGCTTGCTGCGGCGCAGCAGGTGCTTGCGGCGGCTGTGGCGTCGTCGTCCTCGCCGGCGGCTTCGCTCCAACCGTCCTCTGGCGGTGCCGCAGCAGGGGCACCGCAGGGCCAGCAGTGGCAGCAGCAATGGCAGCAGCAGCAGCGGGGCGCGCAGGCCGGTAGCAGCAGCAGCAGCGGTGGCGCGAGGACAAGGTCGCCTGCTCCGGCAATGTCCTCATCAGGCAGCGCCGGGGACTTGCAGCAGCAGCAGCAGCAGCCGGTGCGCTCATGGCTGCACCCGTCGCAGCTCAACGGCATCCAACTGGATCTTATGGCAGCACAGACGCAGCAGCAGCCAGCGGCCGCCTCCCCCTCCTCCTCTCAGCAGCAACCGCCGTTGCCGTCGCACGACGCCCGGCAGCGCAACGGGCAGGGCGCCACGGTCACCACCTCCCCCTCCTCGCCCCAGCTGACCAACCTTCCAAGCATCGCCACGGCCGCCTCCACGCAAACGGCGGCCGGGGCAGCGTCCCAGGGCGGAGGCTGGTCGGCGTTTGCGGGGCCTGCCCTCTCTGGTCAGGAGCCGCAGCGTTGGCTGTCACCGCTTGCGACGGACGCGCCGCCTGCCAGCGGGCAATATGCCTTCTCCTCTCGCATCAAGACCCCTTCTGACCTCAATGGCACCACGACCACCACCACCACCTCCTCCTCGGTTGCTGCGTCGTCGTCTTCCGCGCACGGCAGCACTGGCACGCCAGGCGCGCTGTCCTCACCTCAGTCTGGCGATGACTTCAGCCTCTTCAGCTCGCAGCCCACCCAGCCCGCCTCCTCCTCCACCTCCTCTTCCTCTTCCTCCGCACGGACTGCCTCACAGCTCACAGGCAACTCTACGCCATCCAGCGCGGCAGAGCAGCAGCAGCAGCACCGCGGGCACCACCACCACCACGCAGCGAGCTACGCCTTCTCCTCCTCATCCGGCGGAGCGGCACCACTGCAGCCCTCCTCCTCTTCCTCCTCCGCGCCGCCGCCACTGGTGAACGACGTGGTGTGCGCGTCGCTCATGTCGGCGTACGAGCGCGCCGGCAAGTGGGTGGAGGCTGTCGGCGTGCTTTCGCGCGCGCGGCTGCTGGGCGTCGAGCCCACGCCGGGCATGGTGGCGGTGGCGGTGTCGGCGGCGGGCAAGGCGGGGCAGTTTGAGGTGGCGGAGCAGCTGTTTGGCTGCCTGCCGTCGCCGGGCATGGCGGCGTGCGAGGCGTTTCTGGGCGCATGCGGGGTGGCAGGGCGCCCGGACAAGGTGAGAGGCCTGCGGTGCGGTCGTGCTAGATGTGCCTTGCTGCGGAGGACTGAACTGAGGTGTTCTGAAGATGCAAGATCGTGGTTGCTGCCCATGCTATATGCAGAGCTGCTCCTGCCGTTGAACCTGTGCTAACCTCCAGCCCTGCCCTGCACTGCCTGCCATGTTTCCCTATTGCTGCCCTGCAGGCGGAGCACCTGCTGCGCGTCATGACGGTCCGCGGCCTGCGCCCGCGCGACGTGGCCTACTGCGCGCTGGTGACGGCGCACAGCATGGCGGGCGCGCCCGACGCGGCGCTGGCGGTGCGGCGTCGCATGCTCATGGAGGGATGCACTGGGTCGGTGCACGTGTACAACGCGCTGCTGGCGGCATGCGACCGCGCTGGGCGGTACGAGCACGCGCTGGAGCTGCTGCAGGCGATGAAGCTCGAGGTGAGAGGAGGAGGAGGAGGAGGAGGAGGAGGGTGCGCAAGGACACAGTGAGCAAGTACGAACTGCTCACCTGGAGTAGTGCCCGGCGCAGATGCCCGGGCGCTTGTTAGGGCATGGGCATTGCGCAAGCAGGGGCTGACGTTGCTTTGCGGAGTTGTGCGTGCGCAGGGTGTTGAGCCCAACAGCACCACGCACCACCTCATGGCAGTGGTGGGGCGGCACGGCGTGCAGACGGTGGAGAGCCAGCAGATGGCGGCGGCGGCGCTGTCGGCCGTGTTTGCGGCTGCGGGCGGCCTGCTCATGCGCGCCGGCATGTTCTGAGGCAGGCGGTGTGTAAGTGGGCCTGCTCATGCGCGTTGGCGCGCGCTGAGGGGCGGCTGATGCAAGTGGATGTGGGCGGACAAGCTTACGATGGTGGTCGTGGTGGGCAGTCGGACAAGTTAACGATTGGAGTGGGGCTGTGTACAGGCCGTTGTTCTTAGGCGGCGGCGGCGCTGACCTTGAGCAGCGCGTGTTTTTCGGGCATGTGGTTAGGAGAGGCGACGGTGTGCAGTTGTGGATGGATGAATTCTGGCATGCAGGGGGACACGCACACGCGCCCTGTCGGTGATGGCGCTGTGCACAGCTGTGGGGGCTGTTTGCGTGCTGTTGGCTGGCCCGGACACGCCACACACACGGTGGGAGTGTTTGCCTTGTGGTGGGTGCAGCGGAGGGGCGTGGAGCGCGGGAGTGTGTTTGCACCCCGCTGATGGTGTTCCTGTCGCCATGACGGACTTTTTGATGTATGAGCGGGGCTGTGTTACTTCCGCCACACGACAGAGCCACTCATCAGTGTGTTGCCTGGCACACGCGCCAGAGCCCGTTGTAGTGCAGTGTGCATGCACCTTGGCACCTGCACGCATAGAGAGACGGTTGTGCTGGCCTGCAGGTCCCCCGGGGTGTGGTGTGGGTGCAGACAGCAGGGACGACTGGCGCAAGGGATTTGTTTTCGTGTGCCGGCGGTGCCGGTAGCTCTTCAAGCGGCACGTTGTGGTCATTCTCTCGTAAACACATTCGTTGGTTGCCCCGTCCGCGGCGTGCAAGTCATGTCGCCCCGCATGAAACACCATCCCGCAAACGATATGCGAAGTGGCGCTGGGCCTTCCCCGCCCGAGTCCCTGTGTGTGTGTCATTGTCACGAACATTGCGCGGATGGATGGCCAATCGTATGCTGCCGTGCTCTCCTAATGCCCAGAGTGGACGCAGCGGCTTTGGTCTGCTTAAGTGTGTGGCCGCGCGCATGCACCCATGCGCCGGCAGTATTGGTCTCGTACCGCGTGAGGCGGCGCTCCTTTTTGAGAGGTCCCGTGTAAATGTCAGCGCAGTTTTGTGTGCTTGTATTCTGTGCGTGTCGATCGAGCGTGCATGTGCCGTCGACGCGTGCCCAACCGCCGAGTTGCAACCGCGGCACCACTTGAGCAAGTAGCACTTGAGCAGATGAGAGAGAGAATGCATCGCCATGCTGCAGCTAGAGTGCGCCCAGGCCATTCTGCCAGGGGGCCATCCCCAAGCAGCTAGCCCACAAGGACCCGACCAGCGCACAGATGGCGCAGCGGCGGAGCTGGAGGGCGCCGCTGCTCGCTCTTGCTCTTCTCTGCACGAGCGCGATCGTGGACGCTGGTCAACATGTGCGGGACAGAAGGAAAGTCAATGCGTCAAGCCTCTGGGACGCGTCGGGGCGGCTGGCTTCATTACCGACATCGCGTCGCTTGCTTCAGAGCGGTGCCGCTGGCCCGCCTGCTCCTGCTCCGCCCCCGCAATGGGCGCCTGGCGCGGAGTGCGACAGCGTCCTCGACAGCTACGTGCTGAACAACAGCAGGTAAGGACCTGCACGTTGTTCTCCCTTTCAAGGGATGTCATCCCTGGCGGGGTGGCAGGCGTGTGCGCGCCGCGCCCGCTTGCCGCCCCACAGCAGCACGATGCCGCACCAGCCGCATGCATTGACTTGCGTATGCGTGTGCGTGCGGCAGGTGCACTGACGGGCAGGGCGAGAGCGACATGCTGCTCACCGAGTTCCTGGCGCGCCAGTACGCGAGCTGCATAGACCGCACGCCCAGCGGGGGAATCATCAAGGTAGGGCCCTCTGAACACTGCCAGAGCACTACAGCTGCTGCAGGGCAGCCATTACAGCGGGGCCAGGCAGCATTACAGTGTGGCGGCGGTACCTGCAACGGTTGGGTGGCCGGCTGTGCGCGGGGGCAGGTCGCACCAGGGACCACCATCAGCCAGGAAACAAGCCCTAAGCAGGCACCTGACCTTGCTGAGCGTGCCGCCGTGTTGCCATGACTCCCCTACGGCGCGCAGATCATGACCCCTGAGTACATTGCCAGGGCCACAGGCCTGCTTGCCCTCAGAGACCTTGTCGAGGAGGAGGTGACGCGCAACCTCTTGGTCATGGGCATCGACCCAGGCCATCTGGTGATGGAGATTCTGCTGGAGCTGGGGAGCAACGTGACGGACGTGTCCACCGGGTGGCTGCTGCCGGCATGGTCACTGGACAGGGTGCACATGGCGCTGGTGAGCGCACAACTCTAGGGTCAAGGTTAGGGTTAGGGTTGGGGCACAACTCTGCCCAGCCGTTTCTTCGGCTGCCAGGTTCACCTGGCCATCAGAACCTGTCCCTCAGCTTCACGTCAATCAACCTAGAGGGAGGCAGGCCTACTAGTGCTAGCATGGCTAGGTCTGTCACGTCAAAACGCCCTCTCACAAACGTGAGCACTCCTCGGCGCAGGTGGTCTCCCCCATCGACCTCAACCCACTCGCTCCCGAGTCCCCCGCCAAGCGCGCCGCCCCGCCGCCGCCCTCCCCGCCCCCTCCAGAGCCCCCACCCTCCCCTCTCAACCCCTCACCCCCCTCGCCCTCCGCGCCTACCCCCGGCAGCAACAGCAGCAGCAACGCCACCGCGCCCCCAAGCGGCAGCGCTCCTCCATCTAGCGCCTTGTATCCCACCTTGTACCCCACACTCCCACCGATGCCTGACGGGTCCGGCAAGGCGCCGCCGGGCGCACAGCCGGCGTGGGCGAATGACTACGCCCTGGCTGCATACGCAAAGGCCGTGCTTAAGGACGTGCACCCCTGGTTTAAGGTAGGGCGGGGACATGTTGCGGAGGAGCTCCTCTCGTTTTGGGGTTCAGGACTTGCACGCAGGTGCCTTGTGTGTGCTTGTGCTGCACGTGTCACAACTACCACGCCCTGTGATGTACCCATGCAGCAGCAGCAGCAGGTGCAGGTGCTATCAGGAGCCACGCTCACTCCCGCCAGCACATCTGCCCGCAAACTGCAGGTCCTGGCAACCGCCGGCACCACCTCCCTGCAGTACGTGCCCGTTGACGGCTCCGTCAACCTGCTCACCTATCGCACCGACGTCCTGGACAGCAGGGGCTGGGCGGTGCCCCAGACATGGGAGGACGTGCTCAGCATGGCGGCGCAGCTGAACGGGACGGATCTCAATGAGGATGGCACGCCGGACTGGGGCTTTTGCATGGAGGCCGCCTCAGGTGCGTGGTGTGGGGCTCTGACAGCTGTGAGGCAAGTGGAACAACCAGCCCAGCGGTGGTAATGTCAGGCAATCAGGCAGGCTGTGGGTGCAGGCTGTGAATACCTAATGACCATGCAGACTGCGCGTGCCACACACGCCCTCTTGCGCAGACTGCAGAGTCTAGGCAGGTGTCATGCAGGCTCCAAGTGCCGCACTCTGTCGCGCTGAAAACTGCTTTGTGTCCGGCGATTGTTCCAGCTGCATGTTTCACGCTCCCTGCCACCAGCTCCTGCCACCGCTCCTGCCACACCCTCCCACACCTGCCACACCCTCCTTGCCACACGCTGCCACACCTGCAGGCTGTCTGCACACCCTCCCACCCACACCCTCCCTGCCACACCCTGCCTGCCACACCCTCCCTGCCACTCCTGCAGATTGTCGGTATGCCGAATTCCTAGGCTCCCTGCTGGCCCCCATGACCCAGTACCAGGGCTCAGCACAGGGCACCCTGTTCGACCCCGATACACTCGTGCCCCTCTTCAACACGACGGCGTTTGAGCGAGCGCTGGGACTGTTCAAGCGCTTCGCGGCGCTGTCGCCGCCGCTGGTGCAGAACGGGCTGCCGTTGGACGAGTACCTACAGTCCATGCTGCAGGTGAGGGTTAGGGGTAGAAGAAGGGTGTGTAGGCGTGGGGGAGGGTGAGGTAGGCTGGGCGGCCGCGCACTGCCTTGTACCACCACGTACCGCCTCGTACTGCATCAGGCACCCGTGCATGGTGCAGGTGATTCTCCCCATGGACTGCACCAGTGTATTGGCCTGCTCCTGCTGACGCCTTGGGTCTGTTCCACCTGCACTTTATTGCCAACGCGTGTGCAGGTGCTGTGGCTGAACCAGAGCTCCTGGGCCGTCAACCTCTCAGCGCGCCGCGTACTGCTCGAGGCGGACACGCGCGACGTGGACTGTCCCATGTGGGGCAGCCTGACGTTCCAGCAGGGGCGTTGCGCCTTCACCATGGCGTCGGGGCACCTGTGGAAGGTGCGGTACGACTTCTTAACATCTGTTTGGATACCTCCCCTGATACTTGCCCTTCGTGCCTTCATGTGGCATCAGGACGTCTGTGAAAGATGCGGCATGCCTTATCCTTTCGCCTGCCACAAGGCCAGGGCTCGCCCAAAGTGCAACCCAAGGAGTTAATCTAGGTAATAGTTAATAGTTAATCTTTAGTTCTTACAGACCTGATGACGCGTAGCCTGTTGGCGCAGACCCACAGCATGGAGCACGCCCTGATCGTCACGCCGTAGCAACCTGGCAACCGCAGGTGACGCAGGTGGTGCCCCCCAACTCGTCTCTGTGGGACGGCAATCTGTACAACAACGGCGGCAACCGTACCTCGTGGTACGCCAAGGGACGCATGGGCATGTCCATCCTGCCGGGCTCCACAGTGGTGCTCAACCGGACGACAAACACGCTGGTGCCGTGCACACCCACGCTGTGCCCCTACGGTGCGCATATCGGACTGAGCAACCCACATGAGAGCAAGTGGGTTGTGAGTGAGTGTTCGTGTACGCCCACGCTGTGCCCCTACGGTGCACCACTACGGTACTGTCTTGTGTGAACACTCACTCACGCTGGTTGCTCTCACGCTGGTTGCTCAGTCCAAGGCTTGATGGCTCTTCTCCAACAACCAGTAGCTGGCAGTGGTCTCCTGCTGGTGTGGCAAATCCCAACCCTGATCCTAATCTTAACCCAACCCTACCCTTGACATCACCCGGTCCTGGCTGCACCACACCGCTGCCCATGCAATGCTTGTGTCTTGCAGGCGCTAAGGGCAAGCCAGAAGCTCGCTTCACCACGCCGTACGGCAACGGCACTTCCAAGGTGAGGCTTGATTCTGTACATCTGATTGGACGCAGTCCCAGGGTCACTGGGGTGCGTGTCCCTCCTGGGGGGTATCAGATATCCCGCGGCAGCAGGCCACAACGCCGCAACAGCAGCCCCCGTGCAACAGCAGTGTGTGTGGTGAGCTTTACATCTGGTACAGCCCTGTCTGGCAAGCAGATACAAATAACAATCACATTTCGCATGCAACAAACACATTACCAGGTGGAGTGGGTGAACCGGGCGCTCTACACGCCCACGTCGGGCTACGTGGGCGGGCTGTCCACCTCGACCAACAACGACTGGCGCAACGTCGTGGCGAGCATCTGGCTGGCCATGGCGAGCCCGCTGCAAAACGTGCTGGCGCTCAGCGCTGACGGTGAGGCGAAGCGGCCGTGGAGGGCATGGCGCACACGCTGCCTGGCCACAGTGTGCAGTTTACGGTTGCACACAAGCACCTGTCTGTCTGCGCATGACCAGCCGTCCATCTGCACCTATGTGGACAGCTGTCCATTGGTGCACAATCACGTCGGCCTGTCCTGGCTGCAGCTCCCTCCATCCTGCCCATGCGC
This sequence comes from Chlorella sp. KRBP, assembly GCA_004335735.1. Classification (NCBI taxonomy): domain Eukaryota; kingdom Viridiplantae; phylum Chlorophyta; class Trebouxiophyceae; order Chlorellales; family Chlorellaceae; genus Chlorella; species Chlorella sp. KRBP. Next base: position 26,880 of record QAXK01005320.1, read on the forward strand.
AACGAGATGCTCAACTTCACTGCACTACCCACCCACTCACCTGCCTGCCTGCCCACCCTCATGCCCGCCCTGGCTGCAGCTCCCTCCATCCTGCCCATGCGCAACGAGATGCTCAACCTTACGGCACTGCCCACGTACGTCAAGTGGGGCTTTGACGCCAACGACACGCGTGCCTACCTGGACGCCACCATCGCCACGCTCAGCCACCCCAACCTGGTGCCCTCACCAGGCATACCAGGCATGAACTATGTTAGGTGTGTAAGTGACACCGTGTTCTGTTGCTGCATGGTGCTGGCATCGCGGTTGGCCCTTTGCTTCGCAAGCTTTCAGGATACAGGCTTGCACATGGCACGCCGCGCTTGCACACAGCTTGAGTGACCACATGATGCGCTGCTGTGAGGGCTGTGTGTGCATGCGGGGCTCACCGCCTGCGTGTATGTGTGTAGCTTGCAAACAGGCTGTGCAGTGCTCTCAGGCAGGTGGTAGTGCTGCGTGCGCAACCAGCACATGTGATGCCTCGATGGCCGTGGGCGTTGGCTGCCTGCAGGGCGATGATGAGTGTGGTGGCGATCAACGTGTCTGAGGGCGGTGACGCGCTGGGGAATGCCCAGTCGCTACAGGACCACGTCATGGTGCAGGTGAGGACCATGTCATGGTGCAGGTGAGGACCACGTCATGGTGCAGGTGAGAGCACCACTAGCAGCAGGGCTGTGCCTTGCTATTCGCTGCAGGACCACGTCATGGTGCACGTGAGAGCACCACTAGCAGCAGGGCTGTTTCTTGCCATTTCGTGCTGACCTGCCTGTGGGCTCGATAGCCGCTTGCTTCGTCCCGTCATCCAACGCTTTAAAAACACGTTTTGGCTCCAGCCCGTGTGCGTGCACATGCCTGCCGGTCAGCAGCCCGTGCGGCGTGCGCTAACCTACCTGCGCTAACCTACCTGCGCTAACCTACCTGCATGCGTGCCAAACTTGGTGCGCAGCCACACCAATGGCGCACAACCCACACATTCACCCGCAGGTGCTGATGAATTCTGACCCGAACAACACGGGCCAGCCCAGCCACCTGTGGACGCGCCAAGCAGAGTACGTGCTGCTCGCCACCGGAGCTGAGGTGGCGGACTCGCCGGACTTCAGGCAGATGCTCCTCAACACGTACCGGTGAGCCGCCCGCCACCTGCGCTCCTGCGGCACGTCCTTGCACCGTCACTCCGCCACCTGCACCCGCCACCTGCACTCCTGGGGCACGTCCCTGCGCCTTTCCTTTTCCGGTCTGCGGTGATGGACTCCTGCCCCCGGTCTTTACCCTGCACCCTGTCTTTATGCACAACCACAAGACCAGGCAAGGCAAACCATGATGCACTACAGCCATAGTATTGGTGTGTGACACGAGTGGTGTTGCGCGTGGCCTGGTGCTGCGGGACGTCTGATGAACGCCTGTGGTATCCAACCAGATGCAAATCAAGCCTCGCCAGGCGTCCCTTGGCAGGGCCTTGTGAAGGCGCTCAGGTCGCGGTGCAGGTCCATCTTCATTCGTCTTCATTCATTCATGGACCCAGCTGATGCAGTTGCCTTACACTGTGCCCCTGCTGCTCCTTTCCCCTCGTGCCCCACGGTAGCTGGGCCCCGCAGCACAGCTTCCTCAATCACGCCTACCGGCGTTCCCTTGATTTCTTTCTTTCCCCCGTGGCCACCACCCGCAGGTTTGCCGTGGGCTACTGAGGCTACTCCCAGTCCAACAGCACCAACTGGGGCCCCACCATTGCTGTGTGCCCCTGCTGATCCTTTCTCCCATGACCACCACCCGCAGGTTTGCCGTGGGCTACTGGGGCTACTCCCGGTCCAACAGCACCAACTGGGGCCCCACCGACCCGTCCTCAGGCGTACCGCCCGTGTCCATCGTGGCGCCAATCATCACCACGGCGCTGGTGCTGCTGCTGGCCGCTGCCTACGAGATGCGGCGGCACATTGAGCACCGCAACCTGTTTGGCAAGGTCAGGCTAAAAGCATCATGGAGCCCGTGTGTGTGTGTGTGTGTAGCTTGCAAACGGGCCTCAGGCCGCATCAACCAAGGCAGCACGGATCAGCAGCGAGAAAAGATTGGATTGGAGTGTTACAATAGTCCTGTGGGCTTGCCTGTTGTTAAGGATGACAAACGGCCCCCGATGGACCCTAGTGCTAGGGACCCTGCGTGCCCTGCTGGGGAGCAAAGGCTTGCCTTGGTCCAGATTGCTGAGGAGCATGCTATAGCGTGCTTGCCGTGCACGCGTGCACCTTGTTCTCGCAGGTGGTGGCACCCGGACCATACAAGGAGACAACCCTGCTTGTCACAGGTGAGCAGGCACCTTTGCGTGGCATGCGGCACCTCTTTGGGGTGCCTCTGCACACGTCTCTGGACGCTCAGGTGGCGCCTCACGCCGCTGACTCGTTGTCGCGCAGTCGTGCACGCGCATCATACCAACGTGTGTGCCGTGCGCGTGTGCTGCCTGCTGCCTTGTAGACATTGAATCGTCCACCACGCTGTGGGAGCTGCTCCCGCCGCAGATCATGGACCGCACCCTGCACGAGCACCACGCCTGCATCCGACAGCTGCTGCTCAAGCACTGCGGGTGCGTCCCCACCACAGCCTACCCACACTCCCCTCTCCCTTGATTTGCTGTGCGTTGAGCTTTACATCCGCTCACCCACCAGTCCCTCGTGCGTGTGAGGTGTACGAGATCATGACAGGAGCCTGCATCTGTTGTGGCGGTGTGCGCAGGTACGAGAGCGCCACAGAGGGCGACAGCTTCCTCCTGGCGTTCCACTGCCCCGAGGACGCCATGCTCTTTGCCCTAGAGTGCCAGGTGAGTTCCCTCCTTAGCAACTTTTCAACTCCCAACGGATCCTTGTGTGCGGTTTGCGCACGGTGTGCATGGTGAAGCAAACATGAGCAATCTGCCAAGCGCTTGCTTCCCTTGGCGTGCAGGTGGCGCTCCTGGAGTGCGCATGGCCGCCAGAGCTGCTCGAGTGCGAGATCTGCGCCCCCCTCTACGTCCTGCAAGTGTGAGTTCCTGATCCGACAGCTGCGGCGGCAGCGATCTCTTCGCGCGGTGCGGGCTGGTGGTGGCGCCACGTCGCAACCACCGCGTTCCTGCGTGCACACGCTCGCAGGGAGACGGGCGCGAAGCGCCTCGCGCCGTTGGATCTGTTGGGCGAGGGCGACGACACGTCCCTGCCTGCTGACAACGCGCCAGAGCACACGGAGACCGGCGCGCTTACCGAAGCGTCGAGCGTCCCTCGCTCCAGCAACACACAGCAGCAGGCTGACGACGCGGAGGGTGACGCGGGCACGGAGGAGGGGGCCGCGGTGGGTCGCAAGAGGAGTGCGGTCGTGATCGGCGTGGCGCCTTCGCCGGCACCGCGCGTCCCGCTCAGGTCGGAGCAGGCGGGCGATGCGGCTGTGGACTCGGCCAGCAACGCGATGGAATCGGGTGAGGAATTGTCGACGCGGCCAGACACGATACTGGACAGCGCGACAACAGCGACAGAGCGGGACGTGGAGGCGGTGACGGCCGCATCACTCCCCAGCCGCATCTTCGAGGCGCGCAACACGGCGGCGGAGGCGAGGGCGGGTGCAAGTCCTGCGCAGCCGTCCGCCTTCTGCAAAACCTCAGTCAAGAGCCTCGGCAGCGCGGTGTCCGCGGGCAGCGGCTTCAACGGCGGCGACGACGGCCCCGGCACGCAGCCGTCGGAGAGCGGCATGTCCGGCGGCAGCAAGGCGCTGGGGGCCCTGGAGGACGCCCCGCCAAGCGCGCGCCTCGCGCCCAAGACGAGTCGCCATGGCCTGCGTCCTCTCATCAGCAACCTGCTGGGGCACCGACTTAGCAGCGCCGGCGCCAAGCTAGGGTTCTCGACCCCCGGCCGGCGAGCGTCCGCTGCAGGTATCGCAGGTACGGACGGCGCGCCGAGCCGTGGCGTGACGGGGAGGCTTTCGATCACGGGCGGCGCGGAGGAAGGCTCGCCGCGAGGTCCGCCGACGGAGCACGGTGGCCGCGTGGGGCGGCGTTCCAGCAAGCCTGGGCACGGCGAGCCACGCGGGAGCATCGAGATCGGAGGGAAGGCCAACGCGGTGTGTGTCTTGCTCTGGACACGCTTTCGTGCAGAGGGACGAGTCTGTGGGGGCGCACGCTTGTGGGTAGCTCCACCTCACTGGACCTCGTGCCCCTTTCCACGCACACCCAACCCTGCAGGAGGCCATGGGCACAGCTGCGTCCCTCCCTCCCGTGGAGCGCACCTTTCTCAGCGAGGTGCAGGCGTCATGGCAGCCCAGCACCGCCGCCACGCCCAACGCCGTGCTCATCTTCCGAGGGCTTAGGGTCCGCATGGGCATGGCGAGTGGCGTGGCCAGTGCTGCTGACGTGGAGTACAACAAGGCGGCCGCGAGGACGCACTACAGTGGGGAGATGCTCGTCATGGCCAAGGTGAGCGTTGTGCCGGACGGCGGTCGCTAGTTTGTTGGAAGTGGTCGGGGCAGCAGATCCTCTTGGGTGCTGCTGGAGCGTCAGGGGCCAGCGAAGGGCAGGGCGGTGTTACGGGTATGCACTGCTACTACAGCCTGGTGTCAGGATCCACTGACTGCTCCACTAGCAAGCCAAGACGGCTAAGCACAGCACCGTACATGTGAAAGCAACGGCACCTCACTGATGCCGCACTGCTGCTGCTGCTGCTGCTCAATGTGTGCACGAGCAGACGGTGGGCGACGCGGCAGCAGGCGGCATGGTTCTCCTGAGCGAGGGCGCCTACGCGCTGCTGCCCATGGAGAGGCTGTGGGACAAGGCGCTGGTGATGCACATTGGGGAGTACGTACTCTCTGACTCGCTGCCCAAGCTCGACCTCTACCAGGTGTGGGCCAGCAAGGGTTGAGGGTCCAACTCATTCCTGCCCGCGCAAAGCGTCCAGCAGGGCAGTAAGCAAGAGCAAGCTTAGTTTGCTTGACTGTGCTGGGATCAGGCGCATGATGCTGGAGCAGGTGGTTGTGCCGAGCAAGCGTGTGCACACTTTCATGTGTGGTGCAGGTGGCGGGGCGGCGGCTGCTTGGCCGCATCGCGCTCCTGACCGTCTCGCGGTGCAAGGCCGTGCTGTCGAGAGGGGTGCTGACGGCTCCGCTGGGGGCTGTGGCGGTGGCGCACGCGCAAGCAGTCGGTGCCATGGTAAGCAGCGGATGGACCGGTGGGGGCCAGTATCAAGTCCCTCTAAAACTAGTACTCATCGCTCGGACAGCCTGGGTATCTAGTCCTGTTTGCTATGCAGTCGTATCGCCAGCTTGTGGCACCCATGGCAGGTTGCCAGCTGCAGCTGCCAGCTGTGCCATTGCTTCTGCTGCTTTTGCTGCACCGGCACCATAAAGCACAAGGTGTGTTGTACTCGTTGGCTGTGTGCTGCTTGCTCGTGCAGACTCTGCTCGCCTGGAACGAGCCCGCTGCACACGAGGCACTAGACACATTCATGTCCAAAGCAATGGACGCGATGGCCAAGATCTCAGGCGGATACGTGGTGCGTGCAACCCTGCATGGGGTAGGGCACAGTTAGGGCATGTATGTGAAGGGCAACTGTGAGGGCATGGCTAAGCACCCGTTGGGCCGTGGTGTGTGCTTGTGGCAATGTCAACCAAACAGTGCAGACGACAGTGGGGGCTGCAGTGGGGCGCGACACAGGCGTGTTGATGGCACACACGCTTGCGTGTGTGCGGCGTTGTACACGTGCAGGCGGATGTCCAAATGGACCAGGTCACCATCGTGTTCCCCATTGCGTCTGAGGCCATTGTTTGGGGCCTCAGCCTTCACAAGGTGAGCACACGCTCATGGCACCGTCGAACCAGCGCACACTTGCATACTGTCACGGACAACTCCCAAGTCGTTGGGGCACAAAGCCTACTGGGTGGCACCCACAACCACTGGGTGGCACCCAGTGGGTGGTTGTAGACGGCCACCACTGGCAGGAGCAAGAGCCCAGGAGCAGCCGCCAGCCAGAGGTAGCAGGCGGCCTTTCAGCCCACGCCCACAGTGAGCAGAACAAGATGCTGTCCTGCACGTGCTGCACTCCGGCACACGTGTGTATGTGCTCTTGCAGGCGCTGCTGGATGCGTACTGGCCGCCTGAGCTGTCCGACCATGAGCTGTGCGAGGAGCTGACCGTCAACGGCGTCATGGTCTTCAGGTGCGGGGCTGGAGTGTGTGTGTGTGTAGCTGGCAACACTGCTTCAGGCCGCAGCACGGATCAGCAGGGAGGCAAGAGTGTGGGGCGGAGCATGTGGAGTGGGAACAGCCGACCTTTGGTGGCGCACGCACCTACCTGCATACAGATGTCGTGCGCCCTTGTTTGCCCCTGTGTGCTGCCGCTGGTGCAGCTGCCTGTGCTGCTGACGGTCCTAACCCTAACCTCAAACCTACTGCTTGTGCAGGGGCCTGCGCGTGCGCGTGGGGCTAGACCACGGCGAGGTGGTGGGCGAGGTCAGCCCGCTGACGGGGCGCTGCAGCTACCGGGGCCGGCCCGTGTCGCGGGGGCAGCGCGTCATGCAGACCGCCACAAGCAACCAGGTACGTGTTTGCATACCACCACCACTGCCACGACCAACACCACCAACACTACCAGCCACTGCCACTACCAGCCCCACAGATCTGCTCATGCCAGCTGCTTCGCTGTTGCAGCACTGAGCTGAGGCACTGAGTTGAGGGACAAAGCTGAGGCAACTTCAAGTTGCCTGCTGCGCCCTCTCTTGCTCCCTCTCTCACACAGGTGCTGTGCACCAGCTCGGTGTGGTCATCCGCCCACGCCTCCGTGCCCGCCGCCCTGCTCCTGTCTGAGCACCACGTCATGGCGGAGCGCCTGGGGCCCTTCAAGCTCAAGGGGCAGGGAGAAAAGGTCGAGCTGTTGCAGTGCACCTTGGCCAGGCACCCCGTCAACAAGCGCAGGGCCAGCGTGCTCATGATGCAGCCGCCGCCGCTGCATGTGGTGGACAGCAGCGCGGCGTCCACGGTGCTGTGATGGCGCGCTGTAGCAGTGTTGACGCTTACTGTAATCATGATGCACCGTGTGAAGCAGAGTGACAGTTCTTGGCTCAGTAGACCTTGGTTGGCGCGCACTTTCCTTGCCTTTGCTGATGCTGAAGTGTCGATGCTTTACGATGTGCAAACCGAGCGGCAGCTGTGCCCGTCGTCAATCTCTCTTCAAAATGCTGCTGCCAGAGTCTTCATCTTCTCTTGCGCCAGAGGAGCTCTCAAATGGGAATTGGATTCCTTTGCACGCAAGCACGTCCCGCAACAGCCGTAATTCGTCGAGCAAACGCATGCCGAGCACATTGCTGCACACAGCACACACCCCACAGGCACGAGGCATGCAGCAGGCGCGCCCGCGGCGGGCCTTTTCCATTCTCTTCAGGCATACCCCCACGATTGCATTCCCCGGCCTCCTACTTTGGCAGTGTTGTATCCCCGTCACTGGTCACACAAAGGACATGGAAGCCGCTAACGCAGAGCTCTCTGCTCGGGCATGGATGAATGGGGTGTCACGTGCTTCAGGCGGCAGTGAACAACGCGCCGCCACCAGCCCCCAATCACGCAAGAAATGCACGTCTGCCTGCACTGCACACGCGCCACGCCACAGACAAACGCCGCCACCACACACGCGCCACCCGCGCACGCCACACCACACGCAAGAAGAGACATGAGCAAATCTGTTGGCGCAGGGCCGGCCGGCCCCGAGGCTCCCCACTGGCACAGCAGTTGTGGCTGCGCAAATGACGTGGCGGAGAGCACCCGCAAGGGGACCTCGGCGCACCGGCCGCCAACCCAAATCACCACATCCACCACCACCACCACCGTGGTCCAACTATTTGAATGCGGCGGGGGGCGAGGAGTTGCAGCATGAGGTTGCGCTCTTCCCTAAGACCCAACAGCAGCCGGCTGGCTTGCGTATGGCAAAAGGCGCAGCTCAGCCCACAAGAAGTCCGGGCAACACGCATGAGGCCACAGGCAGCACACGGATCATCAATCAGGCCACTGGGCGCATCGCCGGGCGGCATGCGACGCCCACCACGTCGGCGGGACTTGCGCGCACACACCTAAACAGCCACGCCAGCCACGCCTCACAACAACCCGTAGTGAACCGCACAGCAGCAAGCGTCAACCGCGCGCACACCTCTCCCCACGCCCGCCCCATTCCCACGGTGGCTACATCATCATCCAGTCCGCCGCTGCCTGCCACAAGTACATACACAAGGAGCGCAGAGACGCCGTGTTGCGAGGGGGCAAGCAAAACAAGGCGTCGGTTGTCCGGTTCAGCTGCAACAACCGTTGCGCGCCGCCGCCGCCCCACTCACAACACACGCAGCCTCTCTGCAGTCAAGCATGATGTGAGCGCATGGCGGCGCTTAGACGGCGGCGCTGCTGCCGCCGACGCGCGCGCGGTAGTAGGTGGCCAGCTGGGCGGTGGACGTCGCCACGCTGGCGGCGGGCACCTCCTGGTCGTGGTAGAGCCCCTCGGCGGCGGCGGCGGCGGGCGCAGTCTCTTGCTGGGCGCGGCGGGCCTTGATGCAGTACACGACACCGGCGACGGCACCGATGGCCAGGGGGATACCCAGACCGAGACCCAGGCCGAGGCCGAGCGCCAGCTTCTTCTTGTTGTCCGAGGACGAGTCGGCGGGGGGAGGGGGGGCATAGCCACCAGAGGCGATGGCGTTGACGGCGGCCGTGTTGATCTGCTTGGCAAGCACCTTGGCGAGCAGGTTGGCGCCGCTGAAGTCGGTCGCGGCGGCCTGCGCCAAGACGAGGGCGCCGCTCAGGTCGCCGGTGGCCACCTTGGCGGCGATGGCGCTCAGGGCGGTGGCGAGGTCAGTCTGCTGCACGGCGGCGACCTGGGCGAGGCGCGTGAGCAGCGCCGTCATGTTGACGGCGGTGCCGGCGGCGGCGGCGCCAGACACGGTGGCGATCTGCTCGGTGATGAGGGCGTTGGTGTTGGTGATGGCGGTGGACACCTGCTTGAGCACGTCCGTGATGGTGACGGTGGTCTGCAGCAGCTGGCGGCGGC
>QAXK01005321.1:0-17754 GCA_004335735.1 Chlorella sp. KRBP
CGTCCTGCAGCACCGCCTGCGTACTGTAGTGTGAACACGGTGGAGGCGGGTCGGGTCAGGCAGGTATGGACGCAGGTGTCAAGGCGCCCTCTTAGATGCACGAGGTGGCGCATGTGTGGAGCGTGTGAAGGCTTGCAGGCAACGGCAAGCATGCGCCGCAGGGGCGCACAGGCGGCAGGGGAGCAACAAGAACCCACGGAGCGGTGAACAGGCCAGGCAACATGGTTTTCCGGCAAGAGGAGGCTGAGCTTGTGAAACACAGCACAGGCGGCAGGGAAGCGGCATGAGATCAGTGCCGGGCCTGCCAGCTCACCAGGAATGTGCCGATGGTGGAGGCTGAGCTGCCCACGCATGGCGCCGACACCACGCGGTCGTACGACGCACGCGCCGAGCACACGATCTGGGGGGTCTGCGGGGGCACGCAACAAGGGGAAGGGACGCCACAGGCAAGTGCGGAGTGGGGATGATGATGCGCTATGTGCTGCCACAGTTGAGAAGCAACATGCGCTAAGCAAGCAAGCCATATTGTGGCTCACCGTCTGGACGTCCGAGTATAGGTAGAAGACCCAGCGCCGCAGCTGGCCTGGGATGCTGGGCAGGCGGTAGGGCGAGCTGCGGGCACGTGCACAGACGCGAGATGGGTCAGCGGTCATCTCACACCGCTGAAGGCCCCCCTGCTCCTCTGTCAAAGGTGCCTGTTACTGTCAAAGTTGCCCGTAACTGTCAATGGTTCCCGTGACTCACTCAAAGGTGATGTTGACCGTGACGGAGCTAGATGGGCCCGGAGGGGGCGGAGGCGGCGTGGAGCTGAGCTGCATCGACACCTCCCAGTCTCCAGTCAGCTTGTTGCCCGTGCCGTTGCTGCGCTGCAACGCCTGCAGAAGCATAGAGTGAAGTGACGAACGAGTGACAGAGTGATCACAGCTGATGGGGCAAATCCTGGGCCATTTCCAATGTGCCCCATCATCATCACCGCTGAAAGATGCAGCAGTCACACTCAGCCGGCCCAAACCCTAACCCAAGCCCTGATCCAGTGGCCGCTTGCAGTGGAGGCAGACGGGCGCACCTCGCGCATGTCGTCGGCCGTGATGGTGGAGCTGGCTCCAAGCGCGGGGCCCTGGATGGACTGGATGCGTGGGGCCGCTTGTACCTGTCAAGTCAGGCGGCAGAGACACCAGCACGGGTGAGGGAGAGAGACTGGATGCGTGGGGCCGCTTGCACCTGTCAAGTCAGGCGGCAGAGACACCAGCACGACACGGGTGAGCGGAGAGAGAGAGGGACTGCTTGCAGTGGGGTAGGCACGCAGTGAGTGGGCGGGGCTGCACAGCACACCACGGCCAAAGCGTCACGCGCCCTCCGTGCAAGCCCTAGGCCCAAGCCCTACAGAAGCGCATGCACTACGCACCTGATACACTGCAGGGTTGCCGTCGCTTCCTGTGGGGACCGAAGCAGCAGACGTGGCGCGCAGCAGGCGCTGGCGACGGTGCGCCATGCTGGCCACAGCGGCGACGGCAGCGGCGGAGGATGACGAGGAGATGGCGTGGGATGGGCGAGAGGAGGAGGCGGCAAGGTGGCGCCGTCGTGCAGACGTCATGGCGATGGTGGGGACGAAAAAGTAGAGTCGGCCGTCGCTGGTGTCGGGCCCGGTGCAGGCACTGTTGAGGAAGGCACCGTCACCGAGGCAGGTGCGGAGCAGCGTGCGGCCGTCGGGCGTGACGACGTACGCTTGCACCTGCGCACAGTATGAGTGAAGGTGTGAGGCGAGCGAGGTCGTGATGGGAAAGGTTGTCTGACGTACCCAGCTGCGGCTGTCATGCGGATAGGCCGTTAGTGGACGACTTGAACGCCAACACCCGCTCCCGCCCACTCTGTGAGTGAGAGTGGGCGGGAGAGGGTGTTGGCGTCAAGCTCCCGCCCACTTCCACACTTCCACACCGACACACAACACTCCCACGCCCACACCCACACCCGCTCTCCCACGCACCTGCACCGAGCCAGGTGTGATGTCCGTGTAGCGTCCCGGGTGCAGCGAGCGTCCCTCCGCCGGTGCGCCTCCCGTACCCACCACCACGCCGCCGCCATCCCCATCACTAACACCAACACCGACGCCATTGTCACTCCCAGGCGCCTCCACCGCAGCACTAGGAGCCGCAACCGCAACCGCTGCCGCCTCCGCAGCAGCTGTAGCAGCCTCGACAGCAGCAGACAAAGCCTGTTGCGTGGTCGCCAGGAGGTTGCGAGGATCGCTGTCGCTTCCGTCCCCATCCGCAGGCTGCGCCGGCGGCGGCGAGGGCAGCGACACCGAAGGCACCACCGGCATGATGTAGGGCAGGTTAACGACCACGCCCAGATTGCTGTTGGCTTGCTCGGCGAGCAGGTCGAGCGGGGCAGTGGCGAGCTCCCATCCGAAGGTGTGCACGGTGACGGTGGCGGGGAGGGCGCGGCCGAGGGTGCTGAGCGCGGTGGGGAGGAGCAGCGTGTCGACGTCGAAGACCAGCGTGCCGCTCGAGACGCCGCTGTGGGCGGCGGCCTGCGAAGGGAAGGGGGGAGCGGGGGCCAGCGGCGGCGGTGTAACCTGAGAGGTGGGCAGGTCTTTGCGTATTGCTGAGCTGAACTGAAAGCAGGCTCACGCCGTCCACAAACTACATCGCATCATGAGATGTTCCGGTGTGGCCCACAGCATCCATATCCATATCAAGAAGCCGGCTGCAGCTCACTCACCGTGGCGATCAGGCTGACGCCGTCGTTGTCGCGCACGTCCACGCTGACAGTCCAGCGGTAAAGCGCCTCCAGGCCCCCAGGGATGGTGCTGATGGTGATGGGCGACGGGCCACTGCCGCTCACGCGCAGAGACGCCCTGCGGCGAACGAGCGTTCACGCTGATGGTGCGCGTGCCACGTGCACAATGCCAACCTGGTGTGCCTGTTGAGCATAACACCTCTGGCTTCGTACGCATCGCGGTGCACGCAAAGACAGCCACGCCAGCTAGAACATCTCGACCCGCCCTGTGGCAACCCAGACAGGCCCTTGGGCTACCACAATGCATGACCTCAAGTGTGTTGTCGCACCTGAGCGCCGAGTCCCAGCAGGCCGTGGGCCCGCCTGGCGCCTGCACCGGCTTCCACTGGAACGAGTCCTGCAGCGGCTCGCACGCCGGCGCCACCGACAGCATGCATGCCGAGAGGTCCACGGTCCGCAGCCCCAAGACGCTGCTCTGCGTCGCCGCACCACCACCACCACCGCTGGAGGCTGCACCGCTGCTCGACGCGCCGTCAGGGAGCGTGTCACCGGTGGTGGTGTTGTCAGAGCTGGTGGTGCTGGGGAGGCTCCAGGTGATGAGGTGCACGGCGTTGTTCTGGCGGACCGTGCCGGCGTAGCGCCAGGAGGAGGGGGAGACAGAGGTGAGGTTGCTGGGGGCGAGGTACGCCTGCGGGCGGGCAGGTGGTGGGTGAATGGTGGGTGGGTGCTTTTTCACATCTGTTTGGGCGCCTCAGTGGGCGTATCAGATGTCCCGCAGCAAAGGCACACAGGCTTGTGGTGTGCAAGGGCGGGCAGGTGTGTGCTGTGCGCAGGAGCAAGGTTTTGCGTCTTGTGCAGGCCATGCACACGATCTCTGGAGCCTGGTTCTGGACCGTCTTGCCCAGCAGCTGGCACTCTTGTGCCACCACGAAGGAAAGGATGGTGGAGAAGAGCTGCTCACCTGTGTCCACGTCGTGACTGGCAGCTGTCCAGAGATGGGGCTACCAAGTGCCACGCAGCCAAGGTTGAGCATCCACATCTGCGCACACGCACGCACGGCACAGCAGCGTGAGCTTGGACACAATTCACGCGCGCCGTTGGACACAGCCCACTCCCATTCCAAGGTGAGCGACGCGACACAAGTGAACACGCGGTGCTTAGAAGAAAAAACCTGAGGCCTCCGTTCCCTGGACAGACCAAGGCAGGGGAAAGGACAGTGATGCTGGCGGTGGTGGTGAGGGTGCTTACCTCCTCAGTGCGTGACGTCGTGACATTGCCAGGGGTACCAGTGATGCCTCCCACCAGGATGTAGGTGGTGCGCACCACGTCCTGCTGAGGCTTCTGCGGCGCGCAAAGAGCACGCGCATGCATGCGTGTCGTCAGCCGCCGCTGATGACTGTCTTATGCGTTGCTCGTGCATGTGCGACGCACTGCTGCTGCTCGTAAGCAAGTCCACCTGCTGAGTGGTGGCGCACGCTGCCTGCTGGCCTGCTCTCGCAGCCTGGAGACCTCGGCGCACAGCAGGTGGGAAATCAGTAGCTGATTTCCCATTATGCTGGGCCATTATGCTCACCGGCCAGGTATAATCGGCCACCAATAATCAGCAGCGGCTCTGCTGCCACCGTTAATCAGCAGCGGCTCTGCTGCCACCGTTAATCAGCAGCGGCTCTGCTGCCACCATGATGCTCACCGGCAAGGTGTAGTCGGCCACAGGATCGACGGCAAAGGTGCCAATGTTGAAGCGGGGCCCGGGTGAGAAGTCGCCCGGTGCCAGCACGAGCCACGTGCCGTTGTGCGAGTTGCCTCCCGACGTGGCAAAGCTGGCCTGCAGCCAGGCACAGGGCACGTCATGGCGACGGCAGACTTAAGAGATGAGCTGTAACAACGGTGACAGAGGGAAGGAAGGACGACAGAGGGATGGAGGAAGGAGGAAAGATAGAAGGAACAGAGGGCAAGATTCATGCGTCTGGCCATCCATACATACAGATACAGGACTGTGTCTCTGCATGCACAGTGCAGGCCAAAGCTGCAGCACTGTTGCTGGAGACAAATGGACGCTCACCGGGGCGCGAGTCCTCCACCAGCCCATTGGTCGCGTCCAGGCCGCCGGTGCACGACCACATAAAACGTCAACACTCACCGGCGCGGAGAAGAGGTGCGTGTCCTCCACTGGCGTGTTGGTCGCGTCCAGGCCGCCGGTGCACACCATTTGGTACGAGCCAAACGTGTCGGGCTTGTTGGCGCAGCTGTGCAGGTAGCGTGCCTGCGGAGTGAAGCAGGCAGAGTATGGTTCTCAACTCCTGACTGAGTACGGGTTGGGCTTGTCGGCGCAGTGCGCCTGCGGAGGCGCGGTAGGCAGGGCGAGCAAGGCTTGGCGTTTCGTATGCGTCTAAAGCAAGCTGGTGCAAGCAAGTGCGCAACTTGCGTGTGCCAATGGCGTGTGCCAAAGGCAAACCCCGGAGCTCCGCGTGCATTTGGCGGCCCAAGGCAGAAGTGCCTACGCAAGGGTGGGGTGATGATACCGATTAGCAGGTTGAGGAGCAGGAGGATGGAGTTGAGCATCAGGTAGACGTCCTGCGGTGTGGTGTGGTGGGGTGGGGTGATGATGCCCACCCCAGCACACTACACCGTACCTGGCCGTGCACCTGATGCTCGACCAGCCTGCTGCTCCTCAACCTGCTCATTGCCATCATCACCCCATCTCACCCCACCACACCGTAGGCCATCTACCTGATGCTCGACCATCCTGCTGCTCCTCAACCTGCTCATTGCCATCATCCCACGCCATCCCACCACACTACACCACACCGCAGGCCATCTACATCTACCTGTGCTCACCGCCATCCTGCTCCTCAATGTGGTCTAAGGGCAAAGGTGCCTAACGCACGGGTGGCTGGTTGGCCTATTTAGGGCATCCATCCATCAGCACTATGACCTCACCGTGGTCACTTGGCTGCTCGCGGGCGCCAGCTGCCAGGAGGGCGGCCCGTACCACTTGCGCTGGCTGAGGTGGTAGAGGCAAGTGCTGTTGGTCACCTGCAGCCACACAAGCAACGTGCACTGGCGTGAACTTTGCTTGGCGATCTTTTGTGACGGCTGCAGCATCACGACACCTGTCGTGAACGCCATGCAATCATGATGGTGATGATGATGATGAGACAACAGACACACACGACAACGATATGTGGTCGGTCGGCTGGCCTCGACAACCTTGCACATCACCTGGACCCCTGCTAATGGCGCTGCTGAAAGGTTGCAGAGCCAAGAACATGGCCAGCGGACATGGGAGGCAGGAAACGCAGTAATGAGCACGTAAAGCCAAGGAGAGAGGTGTTCGCACCTGCAGAGTGGCTGTACGCCGCGCGTTGGGAGAGCCTGTGCCGTTGGCCACCGACACGGCCAGGCCGCCGTGAAGGGCAAACACGTCATTCCTGCGCAGTGCAAAGGGCGGAAGAAGGCGCTCGGAAGGTGCAAGATGGTGTGGGTGACGTACCTTACTCCCAATCTGGCTCATAGACCTGGGGCTTAACTGATGACCATGCGGTACCGATGATATGAGCGCCGGTGTGGGAGACAGAGATGTGGGAGAGGAGACAGAACGAGAGCGAACGAGAATGAAAGGGAATGAGAGCAGCGCCCACCTGAACTGCGGCGAGCAGCCCTGCTGCGACGCGTTGCACGGCATGAGCTCCAGCGTGGACAGCACCACACCGGCAGCACCCAAGCGCATCCAGCACGGCGCGGTGCCGGCCCCCGACTGGCCGACTTGGTCGTTGGACAGCAGGTTTCCCATCTCCAGGGCCCGCACCAGGGCAAAGCCGTACTCGTTCACCTGCCACATGACATCACGATGGTGCAGGCAGCACGGAGTCAAGGCCCACGTCCAGAGACCTCAACAGGGCAAAGCCGTCACCTCCTCGTTCCCATGCCATGCACCAGCACCACGGCACGTCATGAGCATGTGTCATGCCAATGCCCATGGCCTTGCACGCTGGCACCTGGCAAAGGAGCAGAGGAGCTTTGCTTGCCAGAACACTTGTAGCTTGAGTTTGGTGGCTTGAGTTCGGAGCAAGCACTCAGTTCTGACTGTGCCTGAAGTGAGTGGGAACCCATTCGATTGAAGCCGCTTGCGCCCATCACCTATGCGCTAAACCAGAGCGCGAGACTCACCATGGCGGGCCGCATGCTTGTGGCTCAAGATCAGAGCAGGCAACGAGCAAGCCACTCACTTCTTACTGTGCCTGAGTGATGGTGAGTGCGCGAGACTCACCATAGCGGGCCGCATGCGCATCACCAACGTGCCCCCAGCGCCCTCCACCATCTCCTGCATCAACACCTTGTCCGTGGGGTTCTCCCACATGCGCTGCTCCCACACCAACTCGCCCGTGCCGCGGCCACCGTCTGCAGCAACACGCAACGCACGCACGCATCCAAGGGCACAGCACAGGCGTGTGGTGGCACGGGGGCGTTGCAGTGCAGTGCACGCAAAGCTGCGCATACTGTGTGCACCTGCCAGTGCCTCCTGCTCATAGCTGCTGCTGCTGCTGCTGCTGCTGCTGCTGCTGCTGCTGCATGCCTACTCCGCCTTTTGCCTCCCTCCGCTGCACCTGGCCTCCAGTCAATGCAAAAACCACGCATGACACCACCCACACCCACACCCGGCAGCACGCATCGCCCCCACCCGCACCTGTCCTGTCAGACATGAGCCACACCACCGTGGTGTTGACCACCGTCAGCGCCGTCCTGTTCCTTGCCGGGTCAAGCACCCTCAGCCGCTCGGGCGCAGAGCCTCCCTTGGGGTCGACCAGCCAGCAGTCCGAAAACCAGTACGAGCTCGCTAGGTCGGTGAGGTTGACGCCCCAGGGGCCGCCCGGAAGCTGCCCGGCGGTGGCGGCGCGGAGGGAGAGGCGGGTGCGGCCGGAGGGGGCCACGGAGGGGACACGGCCACCACACATGAGCACCTGCGGTGGGGGTCCATGGCAGCAGTAAGTGGCAGTGGGCATGTTGGACTGGGGGCAGCCGCCGTCCATGGCAGCAGCAGCAGTGGCCACATTGGTGCGAGGTCAGATGCACACCAGCGCTAGATGATTGCTCGCCAACCACGCTATGCGAGGCAGCACGTGATTAGCCTTCCAGTACAGCGAAGCAGCGCCCTTTTGACACAAGAAGCAACGAGAGCAGCACGCTCGCTGGCAGCAGCATCACCTGTCAGCATCACCTGACACCTGTCGTGAACGCCACGCAATGATGATGATGCAACGCTGATGATAATGATGACTCACCCGAGACAGAGTAGAGTTGCCATGCTGCACCGTGATGGACGCCACCCTGGCGTCCAGCCGCGTCGTTGGTGCGCCGTGCGCCACCACGGCCCACACCTCCTGTCCCCCAGCCTCCCCCTTGTTCTCATTGCTGCCGCCGCCACTCCCCACCACCGCTGCCGCCGACTGCCACGCCCACGTCACCTCCTCATCCACCACCGCCGTGCTTTCCAGCGGCGTCAGCGCGCGTGCGCTCGCCGGCACCTGCCACCCGCCGAACAGCAGCACCGAGGGCGGAGAATCAACGGCCGCTGCGGCAGCGGCGGCGGCGGCGGGTGGCAGAGCGGCAACGGCGGCGCCCCAGTCCGCTCCGGCCGAGCCCACGAGGAAAGGTGGGGCGGAGAGGGTGGTTTTGTTGCCGGTGCCTGGCATGGCGGCGTAGGCCAGGAGAGTGCTCTCATCCTGCAAATGAGCACAGAGAGTCACGGCACGTCCATGATGGTTGCCAAAGGATACAGGTGCTGGTAGCTAGGTGGCGCTGCTGCTGGCTTTTGGTGGCCGCATCAATGCGAGCGTGGGAGTGTGCAGCACAACGGTTTGTGTGCCACTCACCTTGGTGAGCCACAGGTGTCTCGTCCGCCACGTCATACACCGTCCACACACACACCTTGCTAGGAATGGCTGCGTCAGATGTGCATCTCAACAAAGAGACAGTGGCATGCCCTCACCTTGGTGAGCCACCTCTTTGCCTCGACGTCATACGCCGTCAGCGCGCTCAGCGCGCTCTCCCGTGACGCCCTCAGGCCGCCAAACGTCCACACGTACTGCCGCGCCTTGGCCGCTGCGCCCTTGGCGCCGAGGACCGCTGCTGGGGGAGGCGCGATTGTGCTCCACGCCACCTGCGGTGTGGTGCGGCCATGGGAGGCATGGCAGCACCTTCTGACCACCTTCTCGCTCTGTGCACACTCGCCACGGCATGCTCCCCTCCCATTTCCGCTGCCAGGCAGCCACGACAGCACTCTGACCACCTTCCCACTCTGTGCACACTCGCCACGGCATGCTCCCCTCCCGTTTCCGCTGCCAGGCAGCCACGACAGCACTCTGACCACCTTCCCACTCTGTGCACACTCCTTACGGCATGCTCCCCTCCCGTTTCCGCTGCCAGGCAGCAAGGAGCACACCACGCCCAGCCCTCAAACGCACCAGCAGAGCCGAGGCCGAAGCATTCGCCGACGACGCAGCCGCCGCCCCCGCCTCCATATCCACCGCGCACGCCCACCCATCCGCCTGCCCAGCGGCGCCCACCGCCCTCCCGCAACGCACAGCGTATGGGTACGCAAGCCTCCTCACATCCTCATCCCTCATGGACTCGAGCGTGGCTCCCGCCGGCCAGTTGCCCAGCCCGCCCACCACATACAGCGCTGGCACGGCCGACGCATTCACCTCGCCCGTGGCGCCGACCGGCCCCACCGCAGCAGTGGCGTGCGCAAACAGCGGGGTGGGAAGCGCGTCTGACCTGGCTGCCGCCAGCGCCTGCCCTGCCAGCGTGTTGCCGCTGCTGCCGCCGTCAGCGGTGCTGCTCCAGTGCACGGTGAGCACGTCGGCACTAGGAGCCAGCTGTGCCCCCACCGCCACGTCACCGCCGCTGTCTGTGGTGTTAGCCGGGCGGAGACCTCCAACCACCACGAGGGCTTGGCATGCTGCCGCCGACGCCACCGCACCGCCGCTGCTTCCGCTGCACCCGGGAAGGTCCCTCGTGTACACAGCAGTGGCTGTGTGGAAGGCCCGGGTGGTCAGCGCTGCGCTGAAGCTGCCAGTAACGTTGACGGCTACCCACTGCTGCTGCAGGTTGTCTGCGAGACTGCTGGTGAGAGGCAGCGCCCAGACGTCCTGGTTCCACTGCTGTGCCAGCGCCTGGTTTGCGGGCGTGAGGCCTAGCCGGCTGCAGAGGCGCGTGCCGCCCAGGAGCAGCAGGCAGCCGTGCTGCTGGCAGGCTGGGAGGCCGTGGAAGAGGGTGAGCGTGTGGCCCATCAGGGGGCCGGTAGGCAGCGGCACACCTGCGGTAACAAGCGACCCCGGGTGAGCACGGCATGGCGCGCAAAAGTGAGGTGCGTGTGCTAGTGGGCAAGCGCGAGTGATGATACGGGCTCCCGGTGCTCCCTGGTTATCTGTTCTGGGTGGCGCTTAGTGGCGGAAACTGCAGCCGGGCGCAGGCGGGTTTGAGAGGCTGCTGCCTGCTGGGCTGCGTGCTGCACGCTCCTGCTGCCTCGGCGTGGGCGATTGACAGCCGGTGCTGACGCGTCGGTGTTGTGGTGCAGCTACGGCGCCGGTCGCGTCGCCAGGCAGACACCTGTCCCTCCCCCCCAGGACAAATTGAGGCTGTAGCAGCTGCTCACCGCTGGCGCTCCACGTGCCCTCCGTCACGTTGAGGAACCACACGTCCGCTCGGCACGCCTGGTGCGCGTGTGATAAGCCACCCGCCAGCGCCACCTGACCCAGCGTCGGCACTGCGGCCAGGGACCACAGGTAGGCACGGATCACGCACATGGGCATGCAAGACGCGCGGACTGCCTGCGTGCTGCCCGATGCGAGCCTTACTTGTGCTGCTGCGTTCATGTTGCCACCCGCTGAGCCGGCACGCAGAGAAGCGGGAGGGACGCTGCCTTGCGACGGCATTGCAGCCATACCCCGCCACTTGCCTGGCGCGATGGCCGCGTACGCGCGTGCGTCGGGCGCGTTTGCGCCCCAGGCCGAGGAGCTGCCTGGCCACTGCCAGGAAAGACCCCACGCCGAAGCCAATGACGCGACGAGCCACAACGCGGCCAAGGTAGCATGCAGCGACTGCTGCATCCTCCTGCTGCTGCTGCTGTGGCGCCTCCGCTGCGTGCGCGAGCCCGGCTGAACGCTCGGGCGCTCCTCCAGGAGCACCGTCTCCTGCGGCATTCCTACAGCTCTCAGCCTCAACAATGTGTGTCCATTGCGCCCATGTGGCGATTGTTGGCTCTAGTGTGGCGTGCAGCGTGCGGGCGCGTCGCTCAACCCCAGTATGGCGTTCGCATCAATGGCGGAGGAGCCTGGCTGTGGGCATGGTGGCATGCAGCCCCAATGCAGCCCATTGCCAGGCTCTGCTTCAGGGCTCTTCGTCAGGGAGGGCCGTCCTGGCGCACGTGATTGTATCGGCGGGACAGTCCGCATACCCGCTTCACGGGCGGGACAGGACTCACCCAACCCGCGTCACGAGTAGTGGTTGCAATTTTCATAAGGTGCAAGGCAATGAGCAGTGCGCACCCACGCGCTATTGTTATGCTTCCACCGCCACGAACCGACCCACACCAAGTGCCCGCGGGACCAGCAGCAGCAAAATCTACAAGGTCTTAAGTGTCATGCAAGCATTGTCCTCAAAGCTGCTGCCCATGACGCATGGCAATGATCACTGCTCGTGTGCCGCATTCGCGCACCCTTCACCCTTCATCCTGCCGTCCGCTTGTCTCAGCGGTGCCCCTGGTATGCTCGCAGCGTCCCCGCCGCTGGCTGCTATTTTATCCCATGAACTCCATCAGCTCCTGGATCACCTCCATCATCTCCTCAGCCTGCAGAAACGCATGACAGCGCAGCATCCGCAGGTCAGCACCAGCCTTGGCGCTCGGTGGCTTGCTGCACCGTTGAATTCCTTGTGAGTCAGGAGGTGCGTGCAAAGCCTCACCTGGTCGAGCAGGCCGTCCACGTCAGCGTCAATGTCCTCCACCAGGCCGTCCAGGTGCTCCTGCAAACACGGATGCACAAGGCGGTGATTCACAAGGTGAGCAGGGGGCAGGGCAGGAGGGCAGGCAGCCCACCCTCCTCACCACGCACCCACACGACATGACGCAGGCATCGCTCACCTCGATGCTGTCACCCTCGCCGTCGCCGCCGCCGCCCTCTTCGTCGTCCTCGTCCGCGTCCTCCTCCTCGTCGTCCTTCTTCTTCGACAGCTTCTTGGCCTTGAGCAGGCTCTTCTCCAGCAGCCCAGGGGCAGCGTCCTTGGCGGCAGGCGCGGCGGAGCCCTTGGACTCGGCCTCGAACGCCTTGGCGGCGTCCTGCGGGCGCGCACGAGGATCAGGATTAGGCGGGCAAGGGCAGTCAGACCCAGGCCACGCCTCGTTCAGTCTGGGGTGCAGGGCGCGTGGGTGAGGCTGGTTCCGGCTGGTGCGACAAGAACACCGGGTGCGGCGGGTGCGGTGGTTGCGGCGGGCGAACTCACCTCGGCCTGCTTGATCATGGCGTCCAGCTTGGCCGACAGCTGACCCTCGCCGACCTCGGATGTGAGCGCGGCCACGAAGCGCTCCGCCGCGGGGGCGGCCTCGACGCAGCCCAGCACGCCCGTGGCCGCCGCGGTCGTCTCCTCCAGCGTCTTGGGCACGTCGAAGGGGGTGCCGGTGGCGATCTGCGGCGCACACGCGTAGCGCATCCATTCGTCAGGATCCCATCCACTCACCCCAGCGGTCGGTAGCAGCGCGTGCACACCGTCATCCCCGCAAAAGGCGACTCACCGATCCCAGGCGTCCGCTCATGCCCATGGCGCCGCTGCTCGACTTGGCCGAGCGGGCGCGGGCGAGGTTGAGCGACTTTGCGCGGCTCATGGACGCCCCGCTCTGCAGGCCGCCGGCGGCGCCATTCCCGGACATGCCGCGCGTCATGGACAGAGCTTGGAAGGACGCGCCGAGGAACGACTTGGCGTCCTTGGTGTCGAAGCCGGGCATCTCGAGCGCCTCGCCTGCTTGTTCGCGATGCAAGCAGGCGCACAGGCAACGCTTGCGTTAATGGGTCTGAAGCAGTTGTGCAAGGCACCTCCAGACGCGAGGAGAAGCGGCGGGGCGTGTACCGGCAGGCAATGTGCAAGGCTAAGGGCACCACCCACCTGTGCCGAGGATGCTGGCCTCGTCCCACACGGCGCCCGCCGGCTTGGGCGCCGCTGCGCGCTCGGCGCGCGCCTGCTTGAGCGTGGTCGAGTACATGCTCTGGATCGCCAGCTTGCCCACTATGGCAGCCTTGGCGTTGTCCAGGATCATCTGCAGGGAGGTTCAGTAGTGCATGGCAGGGCGTAAGCACTGGCCAGCCACCTACGCAGAAGGAGGAGCTTGCTGCTTGTTAGCAGAGCAAGGTGGTGACGCAAGGGCTTACCTTCTTGGCCTCCTGGGCAAAGCCCTTGAGCTTGGTGGCGAGCTCGGCGGACTTGGCCTTGGACTCCTTGTTGTAAAGGTCCATGAACACCTGAGAGGTCATTCACGTGTTCATCAAGCGACACGGCCACCATCAGCTCTTGCTACGCGCAGCCTCGGTGCACGGAAAGCCTAGTATGGTACAAAAAAGGCACCAGCTCTGCTTCCACATGGTGAGCTTGGTGCCCCCAACTGCGGTAGCTGGCACCGGACGCAAGGCGCACCTTGCTGCCCGAGGCGACGTAGCGGCGCTCCAGCGTGCGCTTGAGCTTCTTCACCTGCACGGCAGGAACACACACAGGTGCAAAGTCAGCGCACTCACTCAACCACTGGCACGGCACACGCACGGGTCATTGCAGGCTGACTGCCGGAGCCCATCCAGCTGCCACCCCGATAATGCCTAGGAGTGTGGCCGGGTGGGGAGACGGGAATCGCCTGCTCACCAGCTTGTCGTGCTCCTTGTAGTCTGCCGTCTTGCCAATCTTGGAGAACTCGCTCTTGCTGTTGCCCAGCAGGTCCTTGAGCAGGTTGTTGGACGTGTCGAGCCACTGCTTGTCCACAATCTTCATCTTGGGCGACACATACAGCCACGTGCCCTGCAAGCGCCACGCACGAGTTCAGAAGGAAAGCTGGCAGCTGGTAGGGGCGCAACCACTGACCGACCGACCGACCGGGGAGCAATGTTACAGCAACCGCTCACGGTGGCGTCTGCGCACACTAACCGGCCACTGCCCTGCTCTGAAACAGCAAAGAAAGAGCATCACTCACGTTGTCCTGCAGGTCCCTGAGCAGCGCCGCCGTCTGCGTCTCGCTGGGCTTGAGCGGCGCAAAGTTGCGCAGCATGACGTGCGCGCAAAACATGGCCGGGTCAAAGTGTGCGATGGCGCGCTTCATGGACGAGAGGATGAGGTCGATCACGAACTTGGCAGCCATGATGATGGGCTGCGGGCAGAGTGTCACGGCCCACACACGCACACTGCTGAGGCACCCATCGCCGACGCCACCACGCTGTGAACTCCCCAGCAGGATTCCCCAGCCGCCTATTCATTCGCACTGCATGTGCTAATGCTCATCCGTTGCGCCCGTTCCATGCCGTGCCTGCCCCTTTTAAACCTAGGCGCTACGGTGCGCCGCTGCACAGCCCTCTCACCTTCATCATGAGGCCCATTCCGCCGGCGCCCATCATCATCATGGCAGCGCTCATCATGGCGGCCTCGCTCTTGGCCTTGGCGGCCTCGTCCGAGTAGCCTGGCAGGTCCTCGCCGCGCTGGCGGATGGCCTCCCAGTTGTGGCGGTTGGCGTCCACGTTGTCGTACCTGTGCAGCACCACGTGGCCATCAGGAGAGAGGGTGCGTGAGGGTGTGGTGTGACCGTCAGGGGTACCTGCACCCTTGGGTTTTCACATGGCCTGGATGTTCAGCTCTAGGTTGGCCTGGCACAAAGCGTGTGGAAGAAACAACGCACAGATGCACCACGCATGCGTGGCGGCGGCCTGCTGCCGCCACCTCCTAGCCACCTACTGGCCACCTCCTAGCCACCTCCTTGCCACCCCCCTGCTGCCGCCACCTCCTAGCCACCTCCTAGCCACCTCCCTGCTGCCGCCACCTCCTAGCCACCTCTTAGCCACCCTCCTGCAGCCGCCACCTCCTATTAGCCACATCGGACGCTCACGTAAAGTTGTCGCGGGCGTACTTGAGCGCCTCCTCCATCGGGGAGCGCCGGGCCAGCGCCGCCGCCGCGCCGCCGTTGGCCGCCGCGCCGCGCGAGAGCAGCAGCACGGTCTGCGTGGTGAGGCCGTAGCGGCAGGCCAGGTGCAGCGGGCTCACCCAGGGGTCAGGGCCGCCAAGGATCTCGGAAATGATGTCCTTGAGGCTGCGCGGTTCACACCACGTGGGCAAGGCAAAAGGACGCACGCTTGGCTCAGATGTGAACCTGAGGCTCCACGTCGTTGTGTAGAGCAAGGTGCACCGTGCGGCAGAGCTGAACGCTTTGGAGCGGAGACAGTGGCAGCGGAGGGGCTCAGCAGTGCG
This sequence comes from Chlorella sp. KRBP, assembly GCA_004335735.1. Classification (NCBI taxonomy): domain Eukaryota; kingdom Viridiplantae; phylum Chlorophyta; class Trebouxiophyceae; order Chlorellales; family Chlorellaceae; genus Chlorella; species Chlorella sp. KRBP. The sequence goes on from QAXK01005321.1 coordinate 15,229, forward strand.
ATGGCCTAGCAGCACTCACTTGCCGATGACCGACATGACACCCATGGCGGCACCGCCCAGGGCCTTGCCGCCAAACGCCGCGCCACGCTTGGCAAGCTCCTGCGTGCGGCGTGAGGGGCGAGCGGCAGGTGGCAGAGCAGGTGTGGGAAGGGGGCCGTGCCTGCCTGGATAGAGCGCCATCAGGTATGCGCAGTGCCTGGGCTCTCACGGCCATTGGGCTGAGCTAGCAGGTCTGCAAGCGTGGGGATGAGAATCAAGCTGTGAGCTCATCTCTCACCGCCAGCGCGTTCTTCTTGCCCTTCTTCTTGTTGGCGATGAACTGCTTGGCCTTGGCGCGCTCACTGGTCACCCAGCTCTTGCGCTCCTCAAGCAACTGCACACACCAGGAGCAATCAACACGGAAGCATAAGCACAGAGGCGTCAGTGAGGTGTTCTGCAGCACTGGACGGCTTCCACCTGGTGGCGCCTTGTGTTTGCGTTGTCGCATGATGCATGGTCTTCAGCCTGTAGAGCTCAGCTGAGCTCTGAGGTGCTCTCTGCCTGTCCTGCCCTGAAAGGCGACGGCCTCACTGGCCCAAGCAAGAAGCAAGGGGCTCACGTTGTCGATGGCCCGGCCGGTGTTGCGCGCGTCCGACAGCTTGCTGAGGAAGCTCTCACGCAGCTTGTACGGCACGGGGCCCTCAAAGCCTGCAGCAGCAAGAGGAGGATAACACACTACGTGTCACTGTGCTGGCATAGTTCATCTAGCTCTGGCCTGAGAGGTGCTGCAATCCTGCTCGGTCTGGTCTAAGCGGTGCTGCAAGGCCCCAACCGTTGCTCACCCCAGGCATGGCGGTTGGGGTTGGCGGCCATGTCCAGGACCAGGCGCACCGTCTCCTCCTTCTTCGTGAGCACCGCGAGGTGCAGCGGCGTGACGCGCGCCTCGGTCGACCCGACCTGCGCCTGCCAGAGCCCCTCGAGGTGCGCTGGCGCGTCGGTCAGGAGGTAGCACGGCACGTCGAGCTTGCCGCCGCAGCGGCGCACCATCCACGCCACGCGTGACAGGTCGTTGGCCATCACGGCCAGCGCCAGCGGGTGCAGCGCGTTGACCGTGTCGTGCGCGGCGACGCCGACGGATGCGCGGGCGGCGAGCAGGCGGTCGGCGATGATGCCGAGGTCAGGGTTGCGCTTGTCCCTGCGTGTGCGTGAAGGCCACGCCACGAAGGTGAGAGGTTCGGTCAATTGGGTCCTGGCAGCCAAGTCTGGTGTGGAGCAGCGATGGGTCAGCGCGCTGATGGATCAGCAAGGCAGGTCAGCAGGCCCCGATCATTTGAGTAGGCTCACTTGAAGAGCAGGAACATGGCGTAGTCGAGGGCCGAGTGGCCCCACAGGTCCCTCTTGTCCACACCGGCGGCCGAGCACTCGAGCAGCGCGCGGACGCACGGCACGCGCGCAAGGCGCGCCTGGACAGACAGGTGGGGAGCAAGTACCAGCAGCCACGACGTGAGTCAGGCGCTACCGTGTCAGGTGCGGAGCGGCTCGAGGCAGCGGAGATGGGCGCGTGCTCTAGAGGCGGCGCGGCAGTCGCACACAGCGCACGCACCGCGTAGATGAGCGGCGTGGTGAGCTCCAGCTCAGGCGCGGCGGGGAGGTCCGGCAGGCCGATCATGGCCGTGCGCTTGCGCTCCTTGGCGGTGCCGGGCTTGCCGGTGCGCGCGCGCGCCTCGCGGATCGCGGCGGCGGTCAGCGAAGGCACCTTCGACCAGGCGCCCACCTTCATGGGGAACTCGCCGGGTGACTGCGAGAGCGCAAGGCACGGCGAGGGTGCAGGCGAACACGCGTCACGCTGAGACCTCGTGCACTGGTATCCCGAACACTAACCGAACCGCCGCCCGGCAGCAACCAGAAACACTGCCCCGGCAGCAACCACGCAACCACTCACCAGGCTCTTGAGCCAGTACATGATGTTGCGCTCGCGCAGCTCCGTGCCCTCGAGCGCCGCGTCGGGCCGGTCAGTGTATGCCTGCACGCGCGCCAGCAGCTGGTCGGCCAGCGAGTCGAGCGACTCGGGCTTGCACGGCGCCGTGTCCACCTGCGAGCGCGGTGTGCCGATGAGCAGCGAGTATGCTGTCGAGCCACCCTCTAGTCGCACCGCCAACACTCCAGCCAGCACCGCCCACCACGAAGTCCAGGACTGCTCAAAGGCTCATCAACCTGCTCTGGGCCGAGCTGTGGCAGCCTCACCCTGACCTTGACCCTCACGCGCGTGCGCTCACCTTCATGCAGGCGGGGTCGCCCTCGAACAGCGACTCTCCCGGGATGTGGAACGGGTCGCTCTGCTGGATCTTGAGCTCGGCGTACTGCTTGGACAGCAGCTCGCTCGCCGTCTTCATGGCGTAGTCAATGTTGTAGCTGTCATAGCCTGCACACGGTGCAGCACCAGTTGTTTTGGTTGGTGCTGTTGGTGGCGCAGTGGTGCTGTAGCATGCCTTCAGCGCGGTCCGACTCGCGGTCAAAGGGCGCGTCCCACACACCCTCCCAGCAGCA
>QAXK01005322.1:0-14685 GCA_004335735.1 Chlorella sp. KRBP
ATCTCCCCAGGTCACGTGCACTCTGACTATAGAGTGCCATTTGCCGCAGCATCCATTGTTCGCTGTACTGATATTGCCTTCTACTCGAGTAAATCGAGCTTTGAACCTCCTTGAAAGCCGTCTTGTAGGCCTCAGACGCATCTGTCGCGTTCGCATGGCGTCACTCTTCTTCTCACTCAACCCCCTTCCAGAGACGGTCATCCCTCAACTCCTTCGGGGTTTCGGGTACCTGCCACAAGTGGGCCAGCAGTTGCCACAATTCACGTCGAATCCTGGCCCTCATACATAAAGTATGGTCATAACTGGCCCTCTTGTATTGTGTATGGTTAGAACCTGCCTCACATCAGTGCATGCCACACGTGCCAAGGACATGTGCATGCCTTGCTGAGCAACTGCACTACAGCCTATCCACCCCGCAGTCCATACAAAATGAGAGGTCTCAGACACAATACAGAGAGAGAGAGAGTAGACTCTACTCTGTACATTGCATATTGAGGGAGCTGCACCTATAGTACAAATCAGGTCACCTTCAGACATGGTTGCCTGTGCAGTGACTTGTCAGCAACTGTGCCATGGCAGGATCACCATCAATACCGAGTCATGTCAGCACCACGCTGCTGACCATGTCAGTCCTGCCAGCCATGCTTGCTCTCAGCCACGGCAGCCAGTGCCATGCTCTTCCTAACCGCTGCTGCGCTGGGCCCAGGGGTGCACACAGACGCGATCTTGGCAAGGATTCGAGCCTCCACACCCTCCGCTGCAGTGCGTGAGGGCGTCGGTGTGCCTGTCGCTGCTGGCGATGCAACAGCAGCATCGAGTGGCGTGTGACCCCTGCTGCCGCAACTGCCTGGGGCACCGCCGTCGCTGCGGGAGCGGTTGGAGCGCTCGTGTGTGTTGCTGACGGGTGTGGAACCCACATCATCTGCGCTGGCCCCACCAAACAGGGTGGTGGTGTCCTTGCAGACACTGCCGCCCTGGAAGCGGCCCCTGCCCTTGCTGCGTGGGTCGCATGAGAATGAGGTCCGTGGTGTAACGAAGGAGGAGTCCTTAGGGAGGTGCCCCGCACTGCCAGGCGTTGCTGGGTGCGCCTGCTGCTGGCCAGAGGAGCCAACGACCGATGCATTGCTGCACTCTGCTGTGAGGCTGCAGGTGGCGCCTGCAGCTGCGTGAGCATCTGCTGCAGCTCCCTCCTCGTCTGCCTCCTTCCAGCCCGCCAGCTCCTGCACTGTGCGTGCCCTCACTGTCTTGATGGCAGCCTCAAAGTCCTCCTGCACAGGCAGAACATGAAACTAGGGCTGTTACACGACAGCTTGCACTACATGAGGGTTGTTGCTAAACTTTTAGGGTACTACTGACTGCTTGGAAATCCCCTTGGCAGTGCACGCCAGTAGCGCTGTTACGTGATGGCTTAGGCTAGCCTCAGGGCTGCCCCTCTAAGGGCCCCTACTGGCCTGCCTCTAAGCACCCCTGGATGTGCACAATGCAAGGGGCTGTGGGCTAGGACTGCTACAGTGTCTAAGTTGGCTACGACAAGCCCCTTCTTGCCAGTGCATGTTTGCACAGGTCAAACGGACAGTGTACATCAGGAAAGTGCCAGCTGCCAGCCACCAGAGCGCTGCGCACCTTGGAGGTATACACTGTGCCGCGGTCTGCCAGCTTGCCGCGCCCACTGAGCGACAGGCTGCGGGCGCTGAGTGGGGAGCTGTACAGCACAGAGCCTGCAAGGCTGGCGGGCTGCAGCTGCACTGCGCCTGGTCGCCTGCTTGTGCCCATGGCAGCAGCAGCACCCTCCTTGCCGCCCATGAGCAAGGGGTCATCACAGCGGGATGCCAGGTACCTGCACGGCAGTGAGGTCGCTGTTGTGGTGATGCACGTACAGTTGGAATGTTGTGACAATTCTCGTCTGCACTGCCTGTTTGGGCTGTCTGCGGTTCCTGGATGCATCAAGGGAAGAGTACTCAGACACGAGGGTTTCTGCGCCACCAGTTTGACCTCGTCACCCCAAGATCTTGGTTATGCTGCCGCGTAATCAGGCAAGCACTGTCTGCAGTGTTCCTTTGCTGGCTGATGCCAATGACTGCACAGCCTCATGGTGTCGATCATGGAAGTTTGTGGGCAATAGTTGCTGAGCACAGGAACCAGCAGGCAGCCCTTTCCGCACCTGACGCATTGCTGCAGGTGGAAGCGCTCCCTGAGCAGCACTGTCGCCTCATGCCTGAGCTCCTCCAGTTCCTGCTTCAGCTTCAGGTGATACCTGCAGGCACAGCACATGGATCTCAGTTTCAATTTCCTGAGGACCGTCCCAGAGTATGCCCACTAGAAAAGCTGCATGCAGAGGTGCCTGGGTTCCAGCAGAAGCGCTGACAGCAGCCTGCACACGCACAAAGACCCTGAGCGCCCAGCCAATCGGCTGCAAGGACTTATGTCCGCAATGTGGATGTTGGAAATGGCTCGCTGGTGGATTCACATTGCCTTACAGCACTGTGTATACTTACTGGATCTTCTGGCGGGGGTTGCTGTGCCCCAGGCCGCTGCTGTTAGTGTTGAGCAGCTCCCTGCAGCACCAGGACAGCACAGTAAGCATGGGTCAACACAGTTTGACATTCAGATGACGTGTGTACATTGCAACATGCCGTTGTGCACACATGCTGGCCTCATAACTTTGCGGCATGACTGCGCACGTTCACAAAACCCATGCACACACAACGGCACAGCAATGCAACATCAACACGGCTTGTAGGGCAGCGCAGCAGCACTCCCACATGGTTGTCGGAAGCAGCTTACTTCAAGTCGCCTGCCATCTGGTCGAAGCGCTGACCCAGCACCACGTTCTCTTCTGTCAGGCGCTCCATCTCCAGGGCCAGCGTTGCAGAGCGGCTGGCCGAACGCCGCGCGTCCGCGGCGTCTGCCTCCGCGCGCGCGGTGCGCTGGTAGGCGACCTCAAGCTCCTTCTGCAGACTTGACACGGCCTGCAAAGGTGCAACAAGCGCTACGCGTCAATACGTGCACTCAGCCAATGGTGCCAGCCGAAAGCCACAGGCGCATGGGGCTTAGTAACAGCTGCAGCTCATGACGCGTCTTTCTGCTACATAGAGCTTGTTGTCGCAGACAAGGACCCACCTTCTCCACCGTGACGCCCACAGGCGTCCGTGCAGCTGCCTCGGCTTTGATAGCCGCCATCTGCTGCTGCAGGCTGTGGATCCTGTCCCTCATGTCTGCATTTGTGTCGTATGCCACTGTCAGCTCCTGCCGCATTGACTCCAGCTCCTGCAGCTGCACTGCCTGCAGGAGGGCAAGACCGCCATGCCATTCACAGTATGATTGTCAGGTGGTGGTGATATGCAGTTTGCGATCATCCAGGCTGTCACAGTTCGGCAAGCAGCACAGCATGCAAAATTCCAGGACCTAGCATGAGCCCACGACTGTGGGACTGTGCAGGTCGAGGCTGCAGTCTGCAGGCTCCACAGGGGATAGGGCTGTTCACCAGGCAGATAAACACCAGGACACAGCTGTCAGCCGGGAAGCCTCCAAAGCCCAGCATCCCACACGGCTTTTCAAGGGCCATACAGACCAGTACGCCCACCTGTTTGGCCAGCTCGCCGCGTGCCCTGCCAAGCTCCAGACCCAGCGAGTCCACGTCATTGTTGAGGCGGGTGATCTCAGTATCCTTTGCAGTAACCTGCAGAAAGTGCAACACATCGTGTGTTGTTTGTGCTTGAAGCATTGCGTAGTCCGTGACGCCTGCCAGCAAGCTATACGTGGGGCAATCAGGCATGTGTGGGCGGTTGTGCTCGTCAGGGACGAAGGTTGACTCGGTAGCATGCAGAGCTTGCCCAGGAAGCAACGACCGCAGTGAGGAAAGCCAGCGACAAGCTTTGGAGGCCTGTTGCTTCTGGCAGAGCAGCATTCCCCTCCTCAGCAGTGCCCGGAAGCGCTTATGTGTTGCCCACCTTGGCCTGTGCAGCCTGGTCGGCCTTGTGTGACAGGTCAGCCTGCAGGCGCAGCTTTGTTGACAGAACCGTATGTTCCTCCTGCAGCTCCTTCTCACGGGCAGACCAGGCAGCCTGCACCATGACACAGTGCCAATAACACATTTGTGTGTTGTTGCTGGTGGTGGCTGGTGTGCCTGGAGCAGCCACGTTGGTTTCACAATCAAGGCAACAAGACCATCACCTACACTTTTGGTGTGTGACACAAGTGCATGCCAACATACATGAGAGGATGCCTGTGGGCCTGTGACGCGCTTGCATGGTGAGAATTTCAGCATCCCAGCAACACACCCACCTTGGCCTCCTTATGGGCTGCCTTGAGCTTCTCAGCTGCGTTGACCTTGCTGGTCAGCTCCTCCACCTGCAGCAGGGTCACGACACCGCCGCTGAGTGCAATGCATGAGTTGATTTCACTTGGGCTGACTTGCCGGCCTGTTGTGAAGGTGTATCATTGTAGCTGTGTTCCAGTCATGCACTTGCTGTAACCCATGGCACAATCCCCTAGGAGCTGTGTCTTGCCCGGCCATGCATTGCCCTATTGAGAAGATACACAGCTCCCCAGCATACCAAGCTGATGTGCATGATCGTGTGTACCAGGTCTGCACATGCGATACTCACCATGCACTCCAGGCGCTGCACCTCCTCTTCTCCCTCTGCCAGATTGGCACGCAGCTCCCGCTTCTCACTCTGCAGTGCGTTTGCAGTGGACTGCGCAGACTGCAGCTGCTGCTGCAGTGAAGCCACCTCAGCGACGCGGGCCTGCAGGTCTGATCGTGCTGCATCCAGCTCCAGCTCCGTCCCCTGCAGCTTCTTAATGGTTGAAGCGAGGCCGGACCTTGCTGTAGCAGCTGCACCTTCCACGTCCGCAAGCTCCCGCTCCAGCTGCGCGATGTCCTTGGCCTTGCTGGCCGCGTCCCCAGACACAGCCGCCAGCTCTTGCTGCAGCGACAGGCATTGGGACTGCAACAGGGACGCCTCGGCCCGGCTGACAGCCAGCTGCTGTGTGGTGTTCTCCAGGCTTGCTTGCAGCCTGGCCCTGTCACCGACGGCCTCTGTCACTCTGCTGTTGACCAGCTGCAGCTGCTGCTGCACGTCTGCCAGGGTGCTGTGTGCTGCTGACAGGCTGGCCTTCAGGTTTCGGGCCTCCTGCTGCACCTGCTGGTGCTGCTTCTCAAGCTGGGAGTGGGCCTGCACATGCTGCTGCTCAGCCTTGTGTGCTGCCTCCAGCTGCTGCAGGGCATCGGCCCGAGATGCCTGCTCAGTGGACAAGCCCTTCCGTGTGGCCTCCAGCTGCTGCTGCAGCTCCTGTGCATGGTCCGCCACTGATTGACGGTCAGCACACAGCTGTGTGTGGGCCACCTGCAGCTCAGACAGCTCCCCTGACAGGTTCGCCTCCCTACTCTGCAGCTGCTTGTGCTGCTGCTGCAGCTCCACCAGAGCAGCCTCAGACTCCTGCAGCTGCTGCTGCAGCTGCATGTTAGTTGCCTGCGCAGCTGCATGTGCATCCGCCTCTGCAGACAGTGCTGCCTGCTGCTGCTCTGCCTCGTTCAGAGCCGCCTGCAGCTGCTGCTTCAGGTCCTCAGCTTCAGCTTCCACCCTTGCTGTGGCGGCCCGCTGCTGATACAGGTCTTCACTGGCCTGCCCGTGTTCCTGCTGCTCCTGCTGCAGCAGCTGCTGCAGCTCTGTGATGCTTGATGCTGCCTGCTGCAGGTGCAGCTTGGCTGCTGCCAGGTCTTCGGCCATGGCAACACTCTGCTGCTGCTCCGCCACCAGCTGAGCTTCAGAGGTTGCAAGCTGTGCTGCTGTGTCTGCTGCCTCCTGGGCCTTGGCAGCCAGCTGTTCTGTGGTGGCTGCATGCTGCTCCTGCTCCTGCTGCAGCTGCAGTTGTGTCGCTGTGAGAGAGCTATGTTCACTGCTGAGCTGCTCCCTTGTTGTCTGCAGCTCCAGCCTGGTCTCCTGCAGCTGTGCCTTACAGTCCACAAGCTCTGCAGAGACCTTGTCAAACTCCTGCTGTGCTGCAGTTAGGGTCACTGCAGTGAGGGCAAGCTGCTGCTGCTTCTGCTCCAGCTGCTGCTGAGTGGTGCTGTGAGCTGCCTGCTCGGAAGCATGCTGCTCCTCTTCTGCTGCCAGCTTGCCTGTTGTGTCATGCAGCTGCTGCATGGCCTCCTGCAGCTGACTGCGAGTGTCCTCATGCTGCCCTTGCTCAGCCGCCAGCTGCTCCTGCGTTGTGACCAGCTTGTAGGCAGTTTCCTGCAGTGTTGCAGCAGTGCCATCCAGCTGCTGCTCTGTCTCAGCCTGGCGTGCCTGTAGCTGCTGCAGCACCTGCTGTGTGCCAGCGTGCTGCTGCTGCTCGTCAGCCAGCTGCCCTTCAGTTGCTGCCAGCTGTGCAGCTGACTGCGCCAGGTCGGCCTGTGTCTGCTGCAGCTGCTGCTGCGTGTCTGCATGCTGGCCCTGCTCAGCAGCAAGCTGCTCCTGCGTAGCAGCCAGCTGTGAAGAGGCACCTGCAAGCTCCTGCTGCAGCTGCTGTATGTCTTGTTGTGCTTCGCCCAGAGCTGCGGCAGTGTCCTGCAGCTTCAGTTGGCCCTCCTGCAGCTGTTGCTGTGTGCTGGTTAGATCGGCAGCTGTTGCCGTCAGCTGCTGCTGCTCCTGCTTCAGGGCTTGCTCTACACCCTCCAGCTTGGCTGTCGTCTCAGCCAGCTCCTGCAGCAGCTGCTGCTGCGTGCTGGTCAGCTTGGCGCGCTCAGTGCTGAGCAGGTCCTGTGTTGCAGTCAACTTTCCGGCAAGGTCTGCGTGCGCCTGCTGCGCCTGCTGCAGCTGCTGTTGGCAAGCACTGTGGGCAGCCTGCTCAGAAGACAGCAGCTGCTCTGTCTGGTTGAGCTCAGATAGCACCCTGGTGAGCTGCTGCTGGGTGCTGGCATGGTCAGTCTGCTCAGACTTCAGCTGCTGCAGCTTGTCCTGCAAGTCGGCACATACGCTCTCATGCTGCTCATGCAGCCCATCCATCTGCAGTTGGGTGTCCTGCAGTTGCGCGCCTTGTTTGGCGAGGGCTGCTGCATGGCTGTCTGCTGCTGCGGCAGCAGCCTGCTTCTGCTCCTGCAGGGTGACCTGCATTGCCTCCAGCTGCTCCTGCAGTGCAGCACGGGCTGCCATGACTGACTCAAGCTCCTGCAGCCTGCAGTGAGCCAGATCATGGGCCTGCTGCAGCTCCTGTGCTGCGTGGCCTGCGGCAGCAGCAGCCTGTGCTTGGGTCTCCTGCAGCTGCTGCTCCTGATCGCGGGCTGTTGATGCAAGCTGTTGCACATCGGACTGGGCATCTGACAGCTTCGATTGTGTGTCACCTGAGGCGTACAAGGCAAGTTTAGGAGTGTGATGTGGAAACATCCAACAACAAACCACCCTCAACTGCACCCTCTGATTATGCAACAGCTTTAATGGCTGTGTGCATGCAGGCAGTGCTTTGTTTGTGTGAAAGCCCGTGCACGATTGTCGCAGAAACTATGCCTGCTTACCAAGCTCATCACGCAGAGTAGCTTGCGTGGCGACCATGCTCTTCAGCTCAGCCTGCAGTGCCTCCCGCTGCTGCAGGAGCCGCTGCTTCTCCTCCAGCAGGGCTTCAACCTATGTAGACAGGGCCGGACAGACATGCTCACGTGTCAGCAGCAGCACTATGGCATTCTCCAGCACTCCTTGCAGTGCTTGCAGAACTGAGGCTGGTGACAGAGATAATTGTATCCAGCCAGTCGCAAGATGGTGATTCCGGTGTATTTGTGTTAGCTGCCTTGCCGCCATGACCTGCTGATGGGTGGGTGTCCAGAAGGAAGTCCGACTGCTGCATGTGTGCTTGGCAGACACAACTGCCCACATGCTCACCTGCTGCCTGTCATGTGCTCGAGCTTCAGCCTGCTCCTGCAGCTGTGTTTGGAGTTTCTGCGTTGCCTCCTGAAAGGTGGCCTGCGTGTGCAAGCACAATCGTACTGGGGCATCAGTTTACTGCATCTGCCACCATACAGAATGGCAGGTTTGGCAGCTGCATGAGATGCCTGCGTTGACCACGTGCGCCACACATGTACCCAAAAATGCCCCATTGAAAGTAAGCTCTGCCCATCAAGCTCACACATGCTTCTCTCACACACCTCATGAGCAGCTCCAGCAGTCTCCTGCTCTGCCAAGGCCTTCTGCAGCTGCTGCAGCTGCTTGTCTGCGTCTTGCCTCGCTTTTGCCGCCTTCTCCAACTCCTGCAATCATTGGCAACACACCTTGTTTGCACATCTGGTGCAGATGCATGCACATCCATGCATGCTGATAGTACATGGCTGGTCCCAGACGGGTTGGCTGGCGAAAACGTCTGTGGCTTACCAGAGTCTACAACCCACCCGCAGGTGCTACAGGGCCTCACCTTCACTTGCTTCTGGGCCTTGTCCAAATCAAGGGTCAGCTCTGTGATGCGCTGTGTTGCCCAACTGAATTTGCGTTCAGTCCCAGCAACTGCGGAGGGTGGTTTGCGCTGCCTTGGGGGACTCATTTCACGAGAACCACACAGGTCATCTGCACAGCAGAGATAAAAATATACACATGGAACAAACACCAAACATGGAACTACTCATCAGCAACATTGCTGGCCCTGCCCTGCATCAATGCAGTGACAGACAGCTCTGTCGAGTCTGTTGCTGAGCCCAAGTGCAGTCTGGTGCATAGTGGTCCAAGCTGTCAGAGCCTTGTAAACATTTGGGAATCTCCTTCAGGACGCGCACAGCATTTTGTGAGCTGCAACTGTGCAGAGTGCTCACCCTCAGACACCTCCTGTGAGCCCTTGAAGCGGCCATCACCAACAAAGGCTGACTTGGGGTCTGCCTTCCATCCCTCAACCAGCCGTGGGTCGTAAGAGCCTGCTCACAACAATATATCTGGTTATTTTTTTCTTCCAAGGTCATATGCTACGCGTGGCATGCTGGGCGGAGTGGGGTGGTGGTGGTGATGCAGCAACACACAGCAGCAGCAGCAAGATACGCACCAGGCCCAGGGACCTCTGCTTTGTGCGGCTTGAACCTGGGACCTGTTTTATTCCACTCCATCGTCCTTTTACTTTGCTACGCTTGAATCAGCAGGAGGCCGAGCCTCAGCTGACAACGGTCATTATGCTGAACACCGTGGGGGGACGTGCACGTGTCCCATATACCAGAAAACGCAGAACTCAACTTACGAACGAGATCGCTTGGAAGCAATGACGAGCAAGCTGTCCGTCATTCATTCAAAACTGAAACTGCAGTGGTTTATGGTCAGACCGCTGCAAAGTGCATGATGTGCAAGGTCCCGGCTCGCACGGCTTGCAATGTACTTGACCCGATCCACCATGTGCTGCGGCGCAATCCAGCATCACACAGTCGTTACGAGAGCATCCTCTGCCAGCTGCTGCAGGTGCCCAGTGGCCAATGTCTGGAAGTGCGCTTCGGCCAGCAAGCTGAATAACTCAGATCTTACAGGCTTGTACAATGTGCCCGTGAAGCACCAGCAAACCCCGACACCATTCGGCAGTAACAGTGAACACGGACAGGTCACCCCATGATCACCCCCTCCCCTGCCGTGTCAAACCTGCAACCGCAACTGGGAGTATAGTCTCAGTCCAAACAAACTGACTGCATCTTTCAGCAGTAGCCCCGCTGATGGGCAACACTGGTAGTCCTACTGTACATCGAACATGCCCTGCCAGCCTGGCAAGCTGGGTGGGCCCAGGGAAGGCACGACCCACACTAGGACAGCAGCAGGAACCGCCACTCCCGGAATGCATTCACTCCCTGCGCGCAGAGGGCACATATCTGTGGTCCTTGGAGGCGTTCTTCTTGCGCCGCTTGGCCATGTACTTGTCCAGCTGGCCACTCGACTTGAGCTCCTCGTACTTGGCCACCAGCGCACGCTTACGCTTGTCTGACTCCTTCAGGAAGAAAGGCTTCTTGCCAGCTGCAACAGCACTCTTCTCCTCAGACTGCAGCAGCACACACACACATGCAAGGTTCAATTGCGGCCGCCGTTGCTTTGCATGCTGGGTGCGTCATCAGCACTGCTGACCAAGAGACTGGAGTGTCACAGGCAGAACCACTCTGCATGTCAGCAACTGCACTCTGCATGTGAGTGAGTGGCTGTTATGCATGCCAAATAACAGCAAGCCCTGGCCAAACGTGAGCCGCCATGCCGCTGCTGTTCGCACCTTCCAGCCCTGCTCCAGCTCCTTTGTCTTCCGCCGCGTCTTCTCCTCGGTCATCATCTGCTGCAGGCGGGTGAGGTGCGACTGCAGCTCACGGCGTTTGCCCTCCCCCTTCTCTTTCTGCCGAGGGCATCACCACAGCAGCAGCAGCAACAGCAGCAACAGCAGCAACAGCAGCAGCAACAGCAGCAACAGCACACATAGTTGAGGTTCTAACCACGGCTCTCAGTTCAAGTCCCGGCTGAACACACACTGTGGCAGAGCATGGCACCATCCTGCCAACCGTGGTGGGGTTGTCCTGTTGATGGCCAGCTGCGAAAGGCCTGAGCTTGCTGATTGACCCTGCTGATGGCAGCACTGCCGTGCACTCACGCGGGCCACTTGTGTCTGCTGATGTGACGTCACACCCACTCTGCTGTGCTTATGTGGTGCCTGTTAGCCTCGGACATGAGGAGTGCAATGCACCCTTTGCAACCCCCTTGTCAACACGGTTGTGCTATACAGCAGCCACTGTGCAGCCGAGAGGACCTTTCTGCAGTGGCACACAAGCGTTGTGAAGTGAGGGCAGCTGAGTCAAGCAGCTTACCTTGAGCTGCTTTTTGAGGTCTGAGCGCTCCTGCGGCAAGACCTCGTCGTACAGGAACTTGTACTGCTTGGCAAACACATCCTTCTGGAAGGCCTTGCCACCAATGGTGGGATCAAAGCGAGGGTCTTTGCCGGCCCTAAGTCAACAGGATGTAAAAGGGGCAGAGAGGGAGTGCTGTGGGTGTTTGTGAAGGCTGCTCCCCACCTGCAGGCATCGCTGTGTCGCACTCTGACTTGCATACATACCAAAGTTACTGACCAGTGCAGGCGTAACTGCTGGATGTCCCTGCATGGAGTGCACCACCACGATGTTGACATGCTGCTGCACACTACTGTAGCACCAAGAGCCGCTGCTGTCGAGGCCTGCAACAAGCTGAATAGCGACGCAATACTCACTGCTTGGGTACTTGAATGACCTCCCGGAACCGCGAGACTGGGCGCTTTGAAGACAGCTGCTGAGGGCGGTTCTTGGTCTCTCTGTGGAACACGTGCTGCTTGGCTGCAGCTGCTGCTGCCCGCGCAACTGCACCAGTGGGACCCTTGCCGTCCTTTAAAAGCTTTGTAACAGCCTCCAAAGGCACCTCTGCTAGTCGCTGCTCCAGCACCTGCTCCTGTTCATCCAGCCCATCTGAGTCTTCATCAGTTGCTGCTTCACTGCTGCCGTGGCTGCGTCCGCTGCTGCTAGGCCCGTCGTCGTCTGAGACACCTTCTTGGGGCCCGTTTTGAGCTCTGTCAAGTTCTTCAGGTGGCCCATCACTTTCCGAATCCGAGGAATGGTGGTACTGCTTCATGTTGCTCACTGCTTGGCCTCGCTGGGCCTGGACGTTGACGAACAATTGCAGCAAGGTTGAAGTACTGACATTGCGGAAAATTTAGGTTGTCTGTGTGCAACGGGTGTGTAGGGTTGCATGCTGGTAGTTGCCAACTGTTGAACTGTTGAGCGTGCTGTGCCCTTTCGCCATCCTGGCCAAGGAGGACGTAAAGACAGGCGCGAAACAACGACATGCACTATTTAATCGCACACTGGGGATTCTGTCCGCGTGCACAGAGTACAAGCCATACAGACTGGCAAAGGCCCAGCCACACCCTGGCCCTGGATTCCCCTTGTGAGGTTCACAGACTAGCATGTTGACCTCACTCTGCAGACATCCATTGCTTGGTCTAGTGCAAAGAGGCTGGTTTTGCCCTCCAACAGCAGCTCACAGCCTGTCTAGCTATGGAACCGACTCCAGTACATCAGCACCAGAAGCAAGCAGCAGTAGAACCGGCCAGCAAAACAGTGCAGCCACCGCTACCAGCACAAGCAGCAACGCCAGTAGCAGCAGGAGCCTTGAGAATTCCTGGTCAGAAGCAGAGTACCTGCAGGACTACGAAGAAGAGCAGGCAGGAGAGCAGGAGCAAGTTGTAGATGGCCAGCAGTTGCTGCGGCAGGTGCTGCGCAGGACCCATGCTGCTGAGGTGCGCCACACCACAGGAGACAGGCTGCATTACAGCATCGTGAATTTGATGTAGATGAAGCCTTTACACGTTTATTGGCTGGCCTACAGCCATGCATTGGATCAAGTTGAGGAAATACAGCGACATTCGTCACTGTTGCCAGCACATGTCAGAGGCGCTGAGGTCTTTGACCGCCCTAACCCACACCCTGCATGTGCATGTTCATGCAGGCCGCCATGACACAAGTTCTCGCAGGCCTACAGTTGGGCATGCGTGGGCGGCCAGATGCAGCCTGGTTCGTGCAGCAGGAGCAAGAAGCACTGGACTCAGTGCAGCAGCTGCTGCCACAGTGAGTTCTGCTGTGCATTGCTGCTGTTGGCGCCACAACAGAGCGGCTGTCAGTGGCATAGCCTGTGACTGCTAAGAAGTGGCAGCGGTCATGTGTCATCGAGGGGTAGGAGTGGTGTCGGCGGGAAAGAGACGTGGCGGCAAATCAAGATCACTGTTTGCCACAAAGAGGCCAGCAGCACTCAATATTGTCGACACGCGCTCCCTTGTCAATGCAGGTACCGTGTACGGCCGTCTGCACTTCTGTTTGTGCTCCAAGCAGCAGGTGTGGCTGCCGGTGCTGCTGCGGCCCTGGCCCCCCCTGCAACTAGAGACGCTGCCATAGCAGCATTGCAGGAGTCATTGACAGACCTCAACAACGACAACTTGAGACTGCTGCGGGAGGCTGGACTTAGTAATCAGGTGGGCACGCCAGCGGCACCGCGCTGTAGTCAACCGACAAGTGGCTGCAATCACAGCAATGCACTCCTGCCGGTGATAAGCTTGGTTGCTGCAGGCTGGCGAACATTGTGCCTTTGCCATTGGGTGGTTCAATGAGTTGTAGGAGGACAAACAGGCTCTAACTCTGTTGGCAAAAATTGACACGCCCGCTTGCTAGTGCATACTGGTGTGGTCAGGCTGAAACACACACGCATCCAGGGCTCCAGACATGTGGTTGCATCTGCTAGCTTCGATCAGGCCCTAGGACTACACAAGCTGCCAGCGGGCAGAAAGTTTGAACTCTGTACATCAGCTGCGCCAGCAGAGGTTGCTAATCGGCACACCGTGTGCACTGGCAGCTCGGCATCACACTATATGCTGCCTTCCCCACACAAGCACCATTTGCTGTGCTGTGATTCGCTGCTGCAGGCGCCAGAGGTCCGTGCTGTGCTGCTGAAGCTGCGTGATATGGAGCGAGCAGCAGAGGGTGCAGCGCACCCCCCGGACCTCATGACACTGCAGCAGGCCATCAGCCAGAACTCCCTCGCGGCTGTTGGGGCGACTGGGGTGGTGGGCGCAGTCGTGAAGGCTGCAGCTGATGCAGCCATCGCAGCTGCCTCCAAAGTTTGACTGAGTTGGTTTGCTGCGTTGTTCATAAGGCGTAACCAAGGCTAGTTCACTGTTTCGATGTGCAACTGCTGCAGCTGTTCTGCTGAAGTTTCAGAGACAACCATCAGCGACAATGGTTGCATTTACAAGTTCAGGTCGACTCAGCGGTACCAAAGCAATGGCCAATGGATCGTGAGCCTATGAAAGTAGCAGCGCCAACAGCGCTGCCATGCTGTGGCTACCCTTGACTGAAGCAACAACTGCATACTGGCTGCTTTTGTTCAGTGCTGCTCCCCATCCACAAACATATCTTCACACATCACGCACCCTCAGGCACTGCAACAGCAAACCACAGCTGGCATGTTTCAGGTTGCGGGTCGACTGCAGGTCAGGCGCAGGTCGGCTGCAGCAGCGGCGCCATTGATCCAAGGTTTAGCTGGAAACACTGATGTTGGCGGCCTTGGCTGCCAGCAGCACTGTCTTGTACCTGCACACATGCACAAATACGCGCAGTCAACCAAGATCCTGAGCACTGATGCTTTTGGGGGTGGCAATGAAGCAGAAGCTGATAGTGTAGTACCAGTGGCATGTCCCTTCAACCGCCTTGTGCTACAATGCGCAACCACACGTGACAGCAGATATGCTTTACAGCATCGAGTCAAGGGCCCCCCGAATCATTGAGTAAGTTGCATCTTGAACCCCTGGTGTGATGGAGCTGAGGAAGTGAGCCACCACCAACAACCCCCAGACCCCACAGACCCCACACCCACCTGCTGAGCTCCTTGAACGGGTCCTTGCTCAGCCCCTCAGCATTGAAGTTGCACACACTGATCACGCGCTCCCAGGGGGTGTTGCCCTTGGGCACTGCACCCTCAGCCACGCCAGACACAGCCTCAGCATCGCGGTTGGCCTTGCGCCGCTGCTCCAGCTGCACGTCACGGGCCTACGCAGCAACCACATGCACGTGCGCACACGCACCGGTCAAAATAGTGGTTTCTGACAGCCGCCCACCGTGCTGTTGCTGAACCAAGGACCCTCGGGGCCCACTGTGACAAACAGCCCCCCGCCCACCCCACATCACCTGCCAACACGCCCCCC
>QAXK01005330.1:0-16281 GCA_004335735.1 Chlorella sp. KRBP
GCCATGCTGCTGCTGCTGATGATGGTGATGATGGGAAGAGAGGTGCGCCTGGCTCACCGTCTCGGCCTGCAGGGCGCGCACGGCCCTCGCCACCTCCGCCACCTTGCCACTGCGGTGGCGCACAAACAAAAATACACGGCACACGCACACAGCACGCGTGAAGCTCTCCAGGCGCAAGCAGCGCGGTTTGCCACTGCTGGTTTGCCACGATACCATACCGCGCACGTCATAAATGCCATGCAATGGTGATGATGCTGATGATGGTGGTACAGCACATGCACACAGCGCGCGTGCAGCTCTCAAGGCGCAAACAGCACCGCGATTTGCCACTGCGGCGGCGCGCGAAGAGAGCACGGCACGCGCACCTGCCGATGAAGGTGGCGTTGTTGGGCACCTCTATGGACTGGTACGTGCTGCCGACCACCTGCACGATGTTTGCAGCAACGCATGCCAGCGCGTCATGTAAGCAGTCAGCTTGCGGGATAGCGGTATGCTGGTATGCATGGCCAGCGGCATTTAGCAGTCAGCTGCATACCAGCATGCCAGTGCAGCAGCGCGATTCATCCGCACCAGGCCCGGACGACTCGTATGCCCGCCAGCATGCCCTCCTCCCCACAGCCAAGCACATCGCCAGCGCCCCAAAGGCCAAGGCCGAGGGCAGCCCAGGGTTGCGTGCGTGATAATGATGATCATCTATGTTCATCTGCTTGCCAGAGATGGCCGCACACCAGATGTACAGCTCGGCACACACACACACACAAATCCCCCCAATGTGTGCAGTCGTCAACCCACAACACGCACCTCTAGCCCGGCCGTGTCAGACAAACGCGACAGCTCCTCCAACGACTCATGCACCGTGTACGTGTGCGCCACCGCTGGCCTGCCCGCCGGTCGCCCTCCGCCTCCGCGCTTCCCCCGCCCGTTCGCTCTCCCGCCGGCAGACGCCTGCGAAGCCACCAAAACGCCTCCTCCTCCTCCGTTGCTGCTGCTGCCATTGCTGCTCCCATTGCCGTTAGTGATATCACCGCTAGTGGCGGCGGCGGGGCTGGCGCTGCTGCTGCCATTGCCGCCCTGCTGCTGTGTGTTGCGAGAGCCGCTGCCGCCGCGGTGCCCGCTGCCCCACACGTCCACGCCCACGAGGAACACGCGCTCCTTGTCCCACTCCTGGGGCTCGCGGAGGGGCGTGCTGTCGTCCTCCTCCTGCGCATGGCAGCGGCAGGCAGCGCCGGGCGGTGTGGGGAGTTTCGTCACCCTTCGTGACGCCGTGCTGCTGGCGTGGGAGTCTGTGAGGGCAGCACGTCAGTGCCGCAGTTGCTGCGCCGCACCTGCGCTTGCTCCTGCGCCTGGTCAGAGTCACCAAGCACCTCGAGCCCTTCCTGCGACGCGGCCCGCAGCGCCCGCCCGCCCTGCCGCCTTGACGCGCCGCCTGCGCCGCTGAGCGCCAGGTGCAGCTCCGCAAGCTCCTCCTCCGTCAACGTGGTGTCCAGGAACGGCGTGCTGGTGGTGGCGGCGGCAGGCAGGACGGACGCTGATGTGGGCGCGTCCACGTTGCTGGCCACAGCCTCCCCCTCACGCATGGGGCTGGCGCCGTTGCTGTGTGTGTCTGATTCATGCTGGTGCTGCTGCTTTTGCGTTGCTCTGGCGGCAGGTGCGCGTCGCAAATGAACGACACGAGGCGCGCTGCGGCACGGCGCAGCGCTGGTGGCGCGCGAGGGAGCCCCCGCGGCCCACGAATGCACGAGAGATGCCATGTCGCGTTGCTTTGGCCACGCTTGTTGCAGGTTTCGTCACATAGCTTTGCAAGCCACGAGGGTGCAGATTCCAAATGATGGCGCGACTGGAATACAGCACGGTGACCTCCTCCTGCTCCTCCTCCTGGTCGTCCTGCTCCATTCCAACATCGACCCATTGCCCGAGCACCATCGCCATCGCCGCCGCCGCCCGCCACCTGCCCCGCGTCTCCCTCCCCTTCCTCCTGCAGCCCCGCCTCTCCCTCCCCTTCCTACTGCTCTCCCTCCCCTTCCTACTGCTGACCCGCCTATCCCTCCTCTTCCTCCTGCTGCCCCGCCCCTCCCTCCTCCTCTTCCTCCTGCGGCCCCAGCTCCTGCCCGCCCCCCATGATGCGGGTCCCCTCCACCACGCCCCGCTCCACCTCCCCCGTCCACCCGCACTCCTCCAACGTCGCAAACGTAAAGTAGCACCGCTCGGCCAGCAGCCCCATGAGCAGGTGCGCCACCTCACTGGGCACGCGGCGCTGGGACACACGCTCGTGACGCTTGAGCACCTTCAACACACATACGGTGGCACATGACATCTGGCGATCTTTTGTGACAGCTGCAGCATCATGAGCAGCAGCCCGTCGTGAAGGCCATGCAATGATGATGACGATAACGATGCCACGGCATTTGATATGCCCGGTAATCGGGCTCCGGCCCCGCCGAGGTGCCCAAGCAGATGCAAATCTCGACACACACACACGCACCCACCTGGCACACGGGGCGTGCCGCAGCCCTGAACGCTTTGGGGTACAGTCTGTGGCTCTCCGGTGTCCAGGCTGGCAGGTGGCAGGCGTAGTGCACAGACAGACCGTCAAGGTAGTGCCCCGAGCGGCCCCACATGGCGCACACGGCAAACCCTGGCGGGGCTTGGAAGCGGTACCGGCCATCTGGGTCGTTGGTTCTGTGCGTGGAGAGGGACGGCACCTGCACCGTGCGCCCCCCTGCGTGCGCGTGTGTGCGGGTCAATGTGGGTCAATTTGTCAGTCCGTGGTTTGGGTGCTTTGGGGGGTCGCATGGGCCCTGGGGCTGGGGCTGCTGTTGTGGGGGCCGCATGCTGTTGACACCTGCTTTGCGTGTGAGCCCCCACAGCACAGATGCACACACACTGCATCTGCTTACCAGAGAAGGCTGCGCCAGATGTAAAGCTCGACACACACTGGGCGTCCCAAGACAGTGCGGAACACTGTTCATCTGCTTGCCAGACATGGCCGCTCCAGATGGAAAGCTCAACACACACACTACCCCTTGCATTCACACGGGAATGGGCGCGTACCTGCTGGCGGGCCAGCTACCACCCGGTGGCTGATGGTCATGTCTATAAAGTGTATCAGTCGTGGGATGCCGTAGCACGTCCGGAATGAGCCCTCCACCCGCGTGATGACCTCGTCAGGGGCCAGCACAATCTCACTGGGTGCCAGGCCTTCTGCAATCACCTGCGGAGGCGGGGGCAGCGCAGCCAAGGCTCAAGCAGGTGCTTGCTGCGTGCCGGCGTGCTTTGGCGAGGTGTCCAGGCGATACGTGGTGAGTGCGTGTGTGCGCTTGCAAACGGGGTGGCCCAGCCGCGGTAGCCAAGGCAGCACGGAACAGCAGCGAGGATAGAGGAACTGTGCGTGCGTCGAGCTTGACATCTGGCGCGACCATCTCTGGCAAGGAGGTGAGCATAGATGATCATCATCACGCCGTAACCGTGGTTTTCCCCCCAGCTCCGCCGTGCCAATTGTGCCAGGGCTGCAGATGCTTTCCAGTCCTGCCTTTGGGTGTCCACCCTGTGGACACCCTGGGAATGCAGTCTGCCTTCCAGGTCGCAGGAACCTTGTGCACCTGCCAGACGCAAGTGCTGCAGCTGGAAGTGTGCAGCAGGCACTCACCTCTCCGTGTTCCGCCGTCTGGCGCGTCTCCAAGGGAGCCTCGCCATCCAGCTGCTGCCCACCGCGGCGGTACGTGGTGTGAAGGCGCTGCACGGGGTGCCAGGCCTCAGGCGGCCGGAACACCTGCAGTGAGTCGCACATGCTTTTGCTGCTGAGCGTGTTGGTGGCACGAGCGTCCAGATGTGAGCAGCTAGTCGCATGACGCCCGTGGAAGCAGCTGTGCGTGCGCGTGTGCAGCAAATAGATGCTCGCGTCTTGCCGCTGGCTGGCAATCAGGTGGCCCAGCGGACCTGGATGGTGTGGGGCCACCAGCGCGCTTGGCGGGCGTCCAGCGCAGGAGCGGGAGACCCGTTCAAGGCCTGGTGATCGTCAAAGACAACACCGCCGTTCACGTAGCCTGCGGCACGTGAAGCATTCACAGCGCGCTGTGAAGGAGCGGATGGCCTCTCTCCCAGCCAGAAACGGTCCCGCACCGCGCGCACCTGCCAGTTGCGTGACCTTGAGCACGCCGGGGGACGGCACCTCGGGGGACTGCATCGCTGCCATCGCTGCTATTGTTGGATCAGTCTTTGGCTGCTTTGGGCAGTTCGTGGGGCTCTTTTGCATGTGTGTGCCCTGGGCGTGTCGCACCACCCTGCATCCCTGCGGCAGGCTTCTGCAGGCTTGCAGGCTTGCAGGATAAGCAGGATACAGAGAGAAGCTCGCTTGCAGCAAAACGGTGAGCCCCAGATCCCCACATGTGATGCTACGCCGTGCGCGTGCGCTCAAAGGTGGCGCGCTGCGCCGCCGCCCGCACCACGTCCCCGCCCCATCCCGCCGCCTCCGCCACCTCAAACTCGAAGAAGCACTGCCGCGCCAGCGCCTCCATCACCTGGTGCACCAGCGGCTGCGGGAAGGGCACGCCGCGGGACCGCTCGTAAGTGCGGACGCCGAGGCACAGCAGGCGCGCGGCCGTCTTGAACGCGTTGGGGTACAGCCTGAGGCGCGGTAGGGCAGCGCAACGCCATCACTGTGCCAGGTGAGGCGCCAATGGTGTGCTGTGCAGGTGGCAGGGCAGCGCGACGCCATCACTGTGCCAGGTGAGGCGCCAATGCTAACCCACGGCAATGATGATGGCATGCACTCACCGGTGCGTGCTCGTGGTCCAGGCGGGCAGAGCGCAGGCGTAGTAGACCGACAGCGCCTCAAGGTGGCCGTCCGCTCTCCCCCACAGCGCGCACACGCCGAAGCCGGGGGGCGCGCGCAGGCTGAAGGCGCCGCTCACGTGCTCTGGCCGCTGGTTTGGCGCGCGCTGCGGGATGTTGACGTCGCGCCCTGCGCCACGCAGTAGGGTGCAGCATGTTGCCCTGATGCACCGCGGTGTGGCGCATGCAGTTCTGGGTGGGGGCTGGACATGCGAGGCATCAAGCCTGGCACACGTTCACCTGCTTGCCAGGTGGCCACGCCACATGTAAAGCTCGACACACACGCACACACAGCTAACCCCCGCTCACCTGGCATGCGTGAGTTGGCCGCTGGATCTTTTGTGACGGCTGCAGCATCATGACACCTGCCGTGAACGCCATGCTGCTGCTGCTGATGATGATGATGATGACACACCCTCACCTGGCATGCGTGCGTTGGCCGCTGCCCTGCGGTCCACCGTCAGGGACAGGCTGTGCACCACGTCCCCGCCCGCCCAAGAGCCCTTGTACGTCCCGGCCACCCGAGTGATGACCTCCTGGCGGCCCACCTGTGAGCGCCGCCGTGCAAGGCAGCGCAGCAAAGCACTCGTGCAAGGCAGCTCAGCAGCACAGCACCAGGTTTAGTTGCAACACTCCTGGCCCGGCCCACCTGTGAGCGCCGCCGTTGCAAGGCAGCGCAGGACAGCACCAGTCTTAGTTGCGACGCAACAGCGAAGGACACACAGCCTCTTGCCGTGTGGCGGCAACACCTACGCCCACCCAAACACGCACAAAGTCACTGCGTGGCGCTGTTTGGCTCAGGACCGGACGAGGAACACGTGCATTGCGCGTGCTGCCTCCACTCCCTGCTTGCGTCCCTCCCTGTTGCTGAGGTGCGCAGAGAGACACAGTCAGCCACAAGCAAGCACGCACCTGCACCACGGTGCTGGCAGGCTGGTGCGGGGCGTCGTGCGGTGGCCCGTGCTCGTCAAGTTCCATGTCGTCCTCGGACGCGTCCTCCTCCTCCTCCTCAGAGTCATCGTCCTCCTCCTGCTGCTGCATCTGCAACCCCTGGGGTGCCACCGTCTTGGCCTCGCGGATCTCTGACGCCGTGCCAAGGCTGGCCAGCGGCGGGCACGCTGCTTCCCGACGGTAGGTGGTGCGCAGGCGCTGGACTCCGCCTTGGGACCGAAACACCTGCAGGCGCACGATGGATGCGGTGCTGCCCAATGGTGAGCCTGCTGCACATCTAGAAGCAATGCGCTGCACGCAAATGCACGTAGGGCGCACCTCTACGCTGTCGGGCCACCAGCGGGTCGCGCGTGCGTCCTCCCCTGCAGCAGGGCGCCCCAGCGCCTGCAGGTCGTCGAATTGGTGCTCCTTTTGCGCATCCCCTGCTAACACAGAGGGCGCAAGGTGGTGGGCGCTTTTGGCTGGGAGCGCCAAGGGAACCCTGGTAGCGCTCCAGCACGCACGAGCACGCGCTCGAACGAACCTGGCCGCGACACCTTGATGATGCCGGGGCGCCCGTGCGGAACGGTGACCTGCAGGCCGCCCGCAAAGGAGCTCATCGCAAGGCTCTGCGCAACCTGAAGCGTCCAACTGGCTGAGCTGCAGCCCCAAAGACACTGTGTTCCTTGCAATGTGTGCGTGAGGGGGCCAGTGTGAGTGAGGGGCCGGGCACATGCGCGCCTCCAACAGGACGCGACCTCGACAGCAAATCACGGATAAATTGGCAAGGATGAAGCCTCAGTCCTCAGTGCCTCAAGCTGCTCAACCGCCGCGGCACCTTGTCTTGCTGCAGCGCCGAAGCCACCCCACCCGCCGCCGCCCCGCCCCACCCAGGCGCCGCTGCGGGCAGCTGCTCCTGCAGCTGCTGCCCACCTTCCCCCTGCTGCTGCTGCGTAGCGTCCAAGGCGCCGCTGTGAGCGCTGAGCAGCCCGCCGCCTCCACCGCCGCCTCCGCCACCGCCGAGGGTGTGGCCCATGCCGCCCGCCCCGGAACCACGTGGGGCAATGGTGTTGCCTAGGGAGGCCATGCCAGACCAGTAGCCACGCTCCTGTAGGAGGCCCTCAATCACCTGCGCATTGGGCATTGGGATGGCGAGGACAACACAAAGGTTCGGTGGGCACGCTGTTGAGAGGCGTCTGAAGCGCGTGATGGTCCTCTACCGTGCCCGAGACCACCCTGATAGGAGCCTTGGCAAGCTACACACACACTGTGTAGCATTTACCTGTGCCACCTGCTCACACGTCAGGCACCCGTCCACTGGCTGCACTGGCTATGACGGCCCGCCCCCGTCCAAGGGCGCCAGGGAGGCGGAGCCAAACTCCACACGCACCTGTGCCACCTGCTCACACGTCAGGCACCCGTCCACTGGCTGCACTGGCTGTGATGACCCCCGCCCCCGCCCAAGGGCGCCAGGGAGGCGGAGCCAAACTCCACACGCACCTGTGCCACCTGCTCATACGTCAGGCACCCGTCCACTGGCTGCACCGGCTGTGACGGCCCGCCCCCGTCCAAGGGCGCCAGGGAGGCGGAGCCAAACTCCACAGGTCGGCCCGTCACGTCACGGATGACGTCTGCGTCGCACACCTGCAAGTGGTGCGGTGGGTTGGTAAAGGCAGCAGTAAGAAAGAGACCGTGAGGATGGCTGCTCCAGATGCAAAGCTCAACACACACCCTCCAGTCCTGCAGCACCACAGCACCTGCTGTGAACGCCATGCAATCATTGAATGATAATGATACGGATGATGATGACACACACGCACGCGCACACACCTGCAGCTTGGCCAGGTGCGCCTTGAGCGTGGTGGCGCTGGTGCCGGGACCAAACATGGCGCGCCGCAGCACCTCGACGCAGCGCCGCCGCGGGTCCCTCACCAGTCCAGGGGGCAGCTGCTCGATCCACATGAGCTGCAGCAATGGCACAACAGGTGGCAGTGAGCAGCAGCAACAGGTAAGTGGATCCACGTGAGCTGCACGGCACACAACGGTATCACCAGTGAACAAGCCACCAGTGAACAAGCAAGGCCAGTGTTGTGGTTTCAGGTAAAGAGCAAGGAACGTAGTGCTTGCATTTTGTTCCGGGCGCTTCGGGATGTCCACACACCACCCGCTCGTTCGCAACTCGCGCCCAAACCGACACGCCCCTTCCACCGCACACATTGGTTGCTGCCTTGTTGGCTGGTGCCTAATCTTTCCTCGCCGCTGATCCATGCTGCCTTGGTTGCCTGAAGCCCCGATTGCAAGCTACACCCTTCACCACCCAGTGCTCACCTTGTGCAGTTGCCCCAGCATCTGTGACAGCGGGTCCGTCACCGGCCGCAACCGCGATGTTGCCAAGCTAACCACCCTCCCAGGCGTCCCCGGAGTAGACCCCATACCCTGCGGCAAACCCCCGCCCACACCCCCACCGCCCCCACCCGCCCCAGGCGTCGTCACCGAAGCCCCGCTAAGCCCCGCCCCATGCGCCTCAAACGCCGCACCGCTGCCCACGCTGCCGCCGCTGTCGTCCATGCAATTGGCAGCGTTAGGGTTCGCCCCGGAGGCGGAGTCCTCATGCGCGCCGCCGCCACCGCCACGGCCGCCGGTGTGCAGCGGCAGCGGCCGCCCGGCGGTGCCGGTCGCCGCAAAAGGGCTTAGGGCGTGCATGCCGGCCATGGGGCTGTTAGGGCCTGGCTCCCCGGTGAGCATGGCGCCTGTTGTGGCTGTTGTGGCGGTGGTGGTGGTGGCGAGGATTGCCGCGTTGGCTGCCGAGTTGAGGGCGTGGCCGGAGCCTGCGCTGTGCGCGCTTAGCAGGGGCCCTGAGCCTCCTCCCTGCAGTAGGTGCAAGCGCACACACGTGGACACACACACGCTTCGGCCATGCGAGTGCAGCCTCAGACAAGCAACGTGCATTGGCGTGAAGTCTGCTTGGCGAGGCCTGGCTGGCGACCTTTTGTGACGGCTGCAGCATCATGACACCTGTCGTGAGCGCCATGCATTGATCATGATGACCTAGGTGGGCCAGTGGGTGCCCAATCGCACTGCCCTAAACTACACTGCACCATTGAGGTGCCCAAACACACTGACCACACACCTGCGTGTGCTGCAGAGGGTGCCCGCCCGTGCTGCCCACTGGCGCAAACGGCGTCAAGGGGTCCAGAATCTGCCGTCTCGCCCGCAAACCCGACCCTCCCACCGCCACCGCCGGCGAGAACGGCGACGCTGCTCCTCCCGCCCCTCCCGCCCCACTGCCACCACCGCCCTGCTGCTGCTGCTGCTGCTGTTGTTGCTGCGCAGGAGGAGGGCGGATGGGGCTGCTGGCTGCTGCTTGATGCTGCGAGGTCAGCGGCAGGGCGGCCGAGGGCACATTGTGCAGCTGCTGGAATGTGTGGCCGCTGCCATTGCCTGCAATGGGGGAGCCTGGGAGGTGGGCAGAGGTGTCGGGCAGGGCGGCGGTGGTGGCGGCGGATGCATAGCCACCGCCCATGGTGCCTGCAGACGAGGGAAAAGGCGATGCAAGCACAGTGCAAGCGGCTGCTAGTTTGGATGATGGCTGTGATGATGGTGCTACCAGCATGCCAGCTAGCGCACCAGCTAGCGCTGCACCAGCTAGCGCATTGCCGCCCAACGTGCTAAACAGCTACCCCACACCCTCTCACCTTGCATGTTGTTGCCTCCAGCCCCTCCTGCCGCGACGTTGCCACCACCCAGCGTCCCAAACAGGTGCCCGGCGCTCTGCCCCCGGCGGTGGTGCGCACGCTCCAGAGCAAGCGCCCGCTGCAGGCGCTGCTCGCTGGCAGTGAGCCGTTCAAGCGCTGCCATGAGCTGGCCTGACACGCACGACGCCACCTCGTCCATGCTGGGCCGCCTGCATTTGTATTGGGCAGCAGAGCACCCGTGCGTGCTTAGTTTGAGGGACTAGCCTGACACGCACGACCTGCCTGCGTTGGCATTGGGCAGCAGAGTTTTTGAGTGACTGGCCTGTCACACCACACGTCCATGTTGGGGCGCCTGCGCTTGTGTGGGGCATCAGAGTTTTTGAGTGACTGGCCTGTCACACCACACGTCCATGTTGGGGCGCCTGCGCTTGTGTGGGGCATCAGAGTGTTTGAGTGACTGGCCTGACACGCCACACGTCCATGTTTGGGCGCCTGCGCTTGTGTGGGGTGGAAAGGAGACCATGCCACGCTGCCGTGAGCCCATGCATGCTGGTGCGCCTGTGAGGGGCAAAAAGGATGGCATGCCCCGCGGAGACACAAGAATACTCATGGCCAAAGCTGCTCATGCTCAGCATCGCCCAGGTGAGAGGCGGCACACAGCCACTTGAGCGGCGTTGCATTGGCCCGCCACCACCTGCACCTCCATGCCACGGCGTGATGAGGGCTTACCTGTTAGGGTCCACCGTCATGAGCAGCTTCTGCAGCTGCTTGAGTTGCGTGGAGTACGCAGGCCTCTGTGGCTGGTCTTGCACCTGCGCACAGCAGCAAAGTGAGAGGTACTTGCACTGTCATCGTCTGTCCTCCTGGGTGAGCCTCTGCCGCCCTCAGGCCACCATCTGATACGCTGTCTTCTTGGGTTAGCTCTGCAGCCTTCAGGCCACCATCTGATACACTGTCAACATTCCTGGGTGCGCACTACCGCCCTCAGGCCTTCATCTGATACACAGGCGTGCGGATCAGGGTGGCAATGAGGACTGGAGCTGCCCTTAGCCCAGCTGAAAGCACTCGGTGACATGCAGTGTAGAGGCGCTGCTGCATGATGTCACCCACCCACTTACTGGTTCGTAGGATCCCTCGACAATCTTTGAGGTGGGTTAGTGCCGTCAAAAAGAGGCCTTATGGTCATGCCCAACCACTCACTGGTTCGTAGGATCCCTCGACAATCTTTGAGGCCACACTGAGTGGGTTGGTGCCGTCAAAAGGAGGCCTTAACGTCATGCAATGGTACAGCACGCAGCCAAGGCTCCATACATCAGCCTTCTCCGTGTACTGCTCCTGCGGCACAGCATCGGGCAGCACGGCATCGGGCGGTACAGGTGTGCTGCGGCGGCGCACGCGCTGAGTGGTGGAGGAGCGCCATCAACAGCCAGTGTCGGACCCCGCTAATCATCACCACTCATCATCATGACTGCATGGCGTTCACGGCATCACCCCACTGTCTGGCCCGTCTGGCACCGCTGCAGACCATCATGCCAAACAACACCCAACAGCAGCAACAGCGACTTGCCTGCTGGATGATCTCCGGGCAGGTGTAGGGCATGGTCCCCACCACGCTCTGTGCTGCCGGGTTGCCCCCCCCGCCTGCTCCCGCCCCGCCGCCGCCGCCGCCGCTCGCCCCCGCTGGCCCCAGTCGCTTCGCCAGGCCAAAGTCCGCGATCTTTGCGTGCCTGAGCCCCTCAGCGCCGGGCCCTAGCATAATGTTGGCGGGGGTGAGGTCGCGATGGACGACCTTGGCGACGGAGTGGACATAGTGGAGAGCTAGGCACACGGCCAACAGCACCTGCGGGCGTGTGGGAGGTGCACCACCACCTTGGCCGCTGAGTGGACGTAGTGGAGAGCTAGGCACACGGCCAACAGCACCTGCAGGCGTGTGGGAGGTGCACCAGCACCTTGGCCATTGCGTGGACGTAGTGGAGAGCTAGGCACACAGCCAGCAGCACCTGCGGGCGTGTGGGAGGTGCACCACCACCTTGGCCACTGAGTGGACGTAGTGGAGAGCTAGCCACACGGCCAGCAGCACCTGCGGATGTGTGGGAGGTGCACCACCACCTTGGCCGCTGAGTGGACGTAGTGGAGAGCTAGGCACACGGCCAGCAGCACCTGTAGGGTTAGGTTAGGGTTGGAGAGGTGTGCAGGGCATAGGATAGGCCTCAGCGTGCTGCACGAGGCAAATGGTCAGCAGCACCTTGGTGCATGTGTGCGGTATACACGGCAGAGCATGGAGACATCATCATCATCGAGCTCGTGAAGTGGTTGAAGAGCTTGAGCTGCGCCCCGGCTGTGGTGCTGCACTTTCTCACGCGCTGTTGCACCGCCTCATAGTCCATGCGGCGAGCCCGGCGCGCCACCCGAAGGTCGAGATCATCCAGCTGCTGGTAGGTGGGGAGGTGGCCGACAGCATCTTCAGAACGCTCCAACAGGTAAGGCATTGGAGAAGCTGTCGGCCGCCTCCCCACATACGAGCAGCGGGACAAGCTTAACCTCGGGGTGGCGTGCCGGGCTCGCCGCATGACCTACGAGGTGGTGCAGCAGCCTGTGAGAGAGCGCAACACCACAGTTGAGGAGGCGTGGCTCAAGCTCTTTGACCACATTCACGAACTCGATGATGATGATGATGTCTCCATGCTCTGCCGACCACACGACGAACATGCACCAAGGTGCTGCTGCGACCACCTCCACAAGCCCGACCAGACCGGCATCTGTGAGGGTGCTGGTGGACAGGGGAGTTGTTGGTTGCTGAGTCGTCAATTGCCGTGCAGGTGTCGTGATGCTGCACTGGCGTCACGCAATGCAGCATCAGCGCTTCAGCGCTACGCAGTCACACGCAGCAGCAGCCCAGGGCGTACACAAACCTGCCAGATGTCTTGCTCCGGCATGCGCCGTCCCTTCTCCGCCAGGCTGTTGAGGTGGTCCAGCAGCGACACACCCTGAACCAGGGCATAGCTCATGCAGGCAAAGGGCGGAAGGAAGGGGCACCGTAAGGCATGGATGCTGCACTGCGGGATCAGGCACGGCTAAGGAGGACGAAGGGGCACAGGCGCGCACACATGCAGGAGATTTCTGTCTTGATTGTTTGCCTTTGTGCTGCGGGACGTCTGATACGTCCACTGAGGCGCCGAATCCAATGCAAAGAACCACACACACTCACATGCGCCCAGCTGCCAGGCGCCCAGCTGTCAGGCGAGCGGGAGCCTTTCGCCACTGGCTGCCCAGCCTGCATGGCGAAAGTCTGCCTCAAGCCGCATAAGCCCTAAGCCCTCACCTCGACGAGCTCCATGCTGATGTACAGGTACGGCCCCTCGACGAACGACTCGTAGTACTGTACCACGTGGGGATGACTCATGCTGGACAGGATGTCAACCTCCTTGCCCATGCGGCCAAGCCCTTGCTCGCGCTCGGCTGGCGTGGCGCCGAACAGGCCCACGTCTGAGAGGGGCACCTCCTTGAGAGCCACGAGGGCGTCGCCGCGCGCCCTGAAAAGTGTTATTAGGGCACAGCCGGTGCACCGCATGGGCAAGGTGCGCGCCCTGAAACGTGTTGTTAGGGCACAGCTGGTGCACCGCATGGGCGAGGTGCGGGCACACTCAGGGTGATGTCATCATCACCATCATCGTTGCTTGACGTTCACAACAGGTGTCATGATGCTGCAGCCATCACAGCATATCGCCACATGCCTCGCCAAGCAAAGGGTGAAGCGTGTTCCCGCAAGCGTGCATGCTTTGCACAGCGCACAGAGCTGCACGGCCATCGCCCCAGGCACCACAACACGTGGCGAGCAAGCAGGCCCTCACACCTGCCTGCCTTGCACAGCGCACATATCTGCATTGGGCAGTAGATTTCAAGTCCAAATCTATTGCCGTCGCCCCAAGCACCGCCAACACGAGGTGAGCAAGCAGTCCCTCGCACCTGCATGTCCCTCACACCTGCACAGTCCACTCCCTGCACAGTCCCTCGCACCTGCGTGCCTTGTACACAGCGCCGTACGCCCCCTTGCCCAGCATCTCCAAAACGATGTACGCGCCCCCGTGCACCGTGCGCAGCGGCCCCGCCCCCTCCAGCGCGTCCCGGTCCGCGGATATGTCGTCCAGGGCTGCGGCCAGCGCGGCCTTGGCCTTGTCGGTCATGCCTGCATGGGAGACAGACCGTTAGGGCATAGTTAGGGCTTTTGCGGCACGTGGTGGCGACAGCGAGCAGGTTCAGCCCAGCGGGAAGCTTCATGCTCTGGCCTGGGCTCGTGCCTCAGTCACCTCGCTGCTGATCCGTGCTGAGTTGGTTGATGCGGACAGAAGCCCGGTTTTCAAGCTACACACGCTCAACAGCTCTGGATTGAAGACAGCCGAGGAGCGGGTGGGAAGCCACAGGGTCCGGCACTAATTCAGTGCCTTTGAAGGCTAGGGCGGGGGGGCATGCTCACCTTCGATGCGCTGCACCAGGTGTGAGTAGGCGGACAGGGAGGCGTTGTAGTGCCCCACGTCGATGAAGGCGGCAAACAGGTCGGGGGGGAACAGGCGCTTGAAGGCCTGCATCAGCATACAGTGGCGTTAGCAGCAGCACTTGTGGGCATCAGGAGGACGAGCAGCAGCAGCAGCAGCAGCGGGCGTCAAGAGGTGAAGACTCAAGATGCTTTTAGGCAGTGACACGGAGCACCGCATCAAGCGACACGACATGTCACCCCGCCAATTCCACAACAAACCTGATTGCTAATCCGTGCTACGTTGGTTGATGCGGCCTGAAGCCCCGTTTGCAAGCTGCGCACCCACCTTTCTGTTGCGCTCCATGGAGAAGAGGAAGCGCAGCGCGCGCAGCACGTAGGCGTGCAGGCCTGACAGCTCCTTGGCGGACCGCTCGGCTTCCCTGGCGTCTGCAAAACATGGCCGTGCGTAGTGGGGCGCGCCAAGCGCAAATTGACAAGCAAACACCCGAACGCGCAACATTGTGCCGCTGCCTGTGGGGACCTTGGCCCGTGCACACTGTCCCGTTTTCCACAGGCGAGAGAACCAAAGTGAAGCTCCCAGCTCCCAGGCTCACCTGAGGTAGGCGGTGGCGTGACGAGCAGCAGCCGGCCCAGCAGCGCAATGCCGTTGGCCGTGCGCACGGCGGCAGAGAGCTCGTCATCCTCGCTGATCCGCGTCAGCGCCGTGCACACCAACTGCGATCAAGTGTGACCATAGGTGGAAGACAAGCAACGCGCACTGGCGTGAACTTTGTTTGGCGAGGCCTGCCTGGCGATCTTAGTGTGGCGGCTGCAACATCATGACGACTGTCATGAACGCCATACGATGCAATGATGATGGCGATGATGTAGGCTGTGAGCATCTGGTTTGTCTTCAGCCCGGGTCAAGCACTCAGCGACTGGCAGCACCAGCAACTAACGAGAAACCAAAGACAAGGCACTGCACAACAGCACGCACCTGCATGTCGGTGATGCGTGCCGAGGTGAGCCCCACGCTCCCTGCCGCGCCCTGCCCCGCGCCCACGCCCGCCTCGCGCACCGCCACAGCCACCAAGGACATGAGCACGGGGATGGTGCCGGTCTGCGGGGCGGTGAGGAGGGAAAGGTCCAATCATCTGTCCGGCAAGCACACACACTGAACAGTTCGCACTCTGGATGCGCACAGCAACTGAGTGTGTGCTGCCCAAGACGCATAGGTCAATCCTCTGAGGCTGAACAGATGCGAACCAAGCACCTGCCCTGCCCACCTGGAGGAACATACGCAAATCAACCATCCGACTGTTTACCTGGTAAGCACAGGTGCAAATCAACCACCCGACTACCTTGCCCACCTGGTAAAACTCCAGCAGTGCCCGCGAGTCGCTGGCCATGTAGCACACCACGCGCAGCAGGGAGGCCGTCAGCGCCGCGTCGCCCCCCGCCAGCTGCCCTACCATGCGCCCCAGTCCGTTCAGCTCGAGCAGCTCAGACACCACTGCCTCGCGCCTGGCCAAGAGGGCCAGCAGGTCCGCTGCAGGTGTGAGGCGTGTGTATGTGCAAGTGCGTCAACGCCGACACCAGTGCATACACTACCAAGCGTGCAGTTTGCTTGGCGAGGCCTGCCTGGCGATCTTTTGTGGCGGATGGCTGCAGCTTCATGACACCTGTACAGAACGCCATGCAGTGATGATGACGATGGTGATGACGCGACCATGTGACGAGCACCCGGCCACCCCAACCAGCTCCTGGCTTTGCTTGGTTCGTGTACTGACCTGACACACCAAGCACTTGCAAGCAAGCTGCAAGCACCGCCGCACCTGCCAGGCGCTTGAACGGCGGGTCGTACTCTGCCACGATGCGCAGCAGCGTGTGCAGCGTGGAGCTTGACGACACGAGCGCCGCGTGTTCCTTGTGCGCGGCAAAGCCGATGAGGGCCACCAGCACCAGCGGCAGCACTGCGGGGTCTGCGGGAAAGAAAGAAAGCAAGAAAAGGAACGCCGGTAGGTAGGCGTGAGAGAGGAAGGTGTGCCGCGGGCCCCAGCTACTGTGGTGGGGTCTGCGGGTGGTGGCAGCAGACGGCGATGAGCGGGAACGTTCAGACGGTCAAAGCCCCAGCCGCTCCCATCAACATGCCGGAACTCAGCGCCATGACCGAAGCAAATGCCAAAGCCAAGGCCTTTATCTGGCAGCTTGGGGCTGCAAGGGGACAGCCCTGGGCCCCCGACACGAGTTCCCCTGCAGCCAGCCACACTGTGACACACTCGTACCTGTGGAGACACACACTGCTGTGGCGTCGGGGGCCCCTTCTTAGCGGACCCAAGGCCATGGGGGCGG
>QAXK01005331.1:0-12166 GCA_004335735.1 Chlorella sp. KRBP
GGACGATGGGGAGGAGGAGGAGGTGGTGGCGGAGGCCCCAGGCGGCCGTCGCGTTGCCGGCGGGTCTGGGCGGCTGGCCGGCAGGCTTACTGGCGGACGTTTTGGGTCGGCTGCGCCGCGGCGGGTCAGCCCCGAGGCGACGGCAGGCAGCAGCCGCGTGGCGGTGCCTCTGGTTGCGAGCGGCACGGCCAAGGCGGCGGTGGCGGCGGGCGCGGGGGCAGGGTCGCAGCAGAGGGCGGCGGTGAAGCAGAAAGGGGAAGGGACCAAGGTGGAGCGGGAGGACGAGGCAGACAGGTGCATAGGCGTGGTGTGGAGTGTGTGTGGTGGAGGGCGAGGGTGGGGAGTGACTGCTACTGCTGTTGTGCGGGTTGCTGTGTGCTGCTGAGCTTGTTGTGCAGGTTTGCAATGGCGTGTACAGCAGGAGAGAGAGGGACGCGCAGAACGAGCTTGAGGCAAGGAGAGAGCACTGAGAACACATTGGCTGCGAGTATCCGTTTGCATGATTCTATTCATGATCCGTTTCATTTGTCAGTCACCTCTTGTGCGCGGACTTGCTATCTTGCTTGTACATACATTTGAAGAGAACTCGTTGAGGCAAGCGGACAAGCGGAATGCGGATAATAAGAGGCTTGAGCAAAACATGCAGTCGGTGGACTGGCGGCGGGACCGTTGCAAACCTTGCTGCGTGCGGACTCGCGGACTCTGGACCTTGCCGTGTGCTTTGCATGGATCCTGGTGCGTTAGTACTGAGCAGCTGAGATGTCTGAACACGATTTGTGAATGCCAGGTGGCCCTGCGGCAGCGCACGGCACGTCCGCCATACTGGCGGTGACGGATGCACAACCGAGTCGATACAACTGCACGTCGTGGTGCAGATCCCGTGATGATGATGATGATGCACGTGCCCAGGGCACAAACAGGGCTGCTATGTGCTGCTGCCCTGCTCTGCTGCTCGGGTTTGTGGCACGCGAGAGGCGCCGTGCGCAAGCGGTGGCGGCATGCGCAAAAAAGCACGCTGGCCACAGGCAGTTGATGCGGCCAAGAGGCCATGCAGCCCGCCCCCGCTGTGCACACAAGCAGTGATAGTGAGCTGTTGAGCTGCTGAGACGTGCCAGGCTGCTCATCAGCGCTGTCCGCCGCGTGCTGCTGCACGGAGCCATCATCATCCCAACGCCGCACCTGGACCACATGCAGGATGCCACAGCTGTCATACACCTCTGCAACGCTTGAGTGCTGTGTGCTCACTGGCCACCTGTGCCTGCCTGCTGACTGCCAGGGTGCGTACGGCCAAACGCGTGCCCTGCGGTGCCACACCCATGCTTTGCGTGCTGTGCAGGTCGCACGGGGACGTGAAGCGCCGCAGCAGCAACGCAGGCACCTCCCCGCACGCCGGCACCGTGCCCAGCCCTAGCAGCTCTGGCGCCAGCCGCGGTGTGGACACCGGCGGCGGCGGCGGCACATCAGGCAACGACAAGGCAGCGGGCGGCGGCGGGGACGGGGACGGGTCGTCTGAGGGCGAGGAGGGGGCCGCGGCCCGCAAATCTCGCAAGCGCAGGGAGAGCGACGGCTCTGGCAAGAAGCACAAGGACAAGAAGCACAAAAAGCACAAGGAGAAGGAGAAGGACAGCAAGAAGAAGAGCCGTAGCAAGTCCAAGCACAGCGACAAGGCTCAGCCGCAGGAGGAGGGGGGCAAGCGCAGGTGCGCACCTGGTGCTTGCTTGGCAGCACTGTTGCAGTGCAAAATGTGCGAAGCTGGAGCACCCTCAGACCCTGCTTTGGAGGGTGACGGTGCGACGGGTGGCGGTGCACGTTGCCGCAGGTCTGACGACCATGGCGACGCAAACGGCAGGAGCCCCAGCAACGAGCCAGAGCCAGAGCAGCCCTCTGAGCGCCCAGCACCTGCGGCCAAGCCCGTCCATGCGCCAGTCCTGCCGCCCACCTCCTCTGGACGGGCGGAGGGCAAGCCAGCGGCAACGGCGGCAGCCTCGGGGCGTGAGACGGGGAAGACGTTGAGCTCTGGCAGGGTGGTGCGGGAGGGCGCCGGCGTGAGCCGGCTGCTGACCAAGTCCCTTGAGGTGCGACAGCCTTCCAGCTATGTGCACCTTCTGTGCCCTTTGTGGTGGGTAGCTAGCAAGCAGCTGTGGTTGCCCGGTTGCTTGCCTGGTCTGCATCTGCAGGACTTGGCCCCGTCACGGAAGAGGCCGGCGGGGAGTGAGGACAGCGCGTTGCTGCCGAGGCGTGGGCGGATGGGTGGGCCTGGCGATGACGATGGGGATGACGTGCCGCGGGAGGCTGCCAGGGCCCCCAAGGACAGCAAGCCCGCCAAGGACAGTGGCAGGCAACCTGCTGACAGCGACGAG
The DNA here is from genome assembly GCA_004335735.1 of Chlorella sp. KRBP. Taxonomy (NCBI): domain Eukaryota; kingdom Viridiplantae; phylum Chlorophyta; class Trebouxiophyceae; order Chlorellales; family Chlorellaceae; genus Chlorella; species Chlorella sp. KRBP. The sequence goes on from QAXK01005331.1 coordinate 2,361, forward strand.
GGTGACGGCGAGCGCGGCAGCGTCAAGCGGCGGCTGCGCTGACCGCGTGGTGGACTGCAGGCAACGTAGAGTAGATCAATGGACGCAGGTGGTGCTCAACGGTGAGGTTTCTGTGGATTTCTGTCGTCTTGCAAGCTCGGATTTCGTGATGACCGTGCTGCCGTGCTGCGCTATGGGAGGCGATGTCGAGCAGACGCGCACACCAACGCAGTCACTCACGGCACGGGCTCGCCCGTGCAACGCTCGCTGCCATCATGCCGCCGCGGAGTCGGAAGCGAGCAAAAGTCGCAGCGGAGCCTGCAGCTCCGCCCGCGCAGCCAGCCGAGGAGCAGGAGCCCCACGGTGACATGACGGTGCTGCCGCACGAGCTGCTGCTGCACATCCTGGAGGACCCCGCGCTGCGGCAGCGTCGCGCCGTGCTAATCGGCGTGTGCAAGCAGTGGGCCGAGCTTCTGCTCCGCAACAGCACGGGCGTGAGCTCAGCCCTGGACGTCACCAGCGGCGCATGGGCCCGTGCTGCTGGCACGTTGGATGGGTGGACGGCGATGGTTCCCGCGCCTGTCTGCGTGGAGCTCAGGGGGCCGCCACCACGGCCATACACTGCAGGAGCCCCGCAGCCGCCCCTGGCCAACGAGGTGCTCAAGGAGCTGCAGCGGGCGCAGCCCAGGGGCCTGCGCAACGTCCAGACCATGGCCCTCACGGTGCGTCGTCGAGCATGGGCGCCACCTCACCGCGCAGCAGCAGCAGAAGCACGAGAAGCATGCAGCAGGTCGCTGTGTGTGTGATCAGAGGCTCGCATGCTGCGCTGCACGGCAGGGCTGCTGCCAATGTGCCCGGGCAGCTGCAGAGTGCTGCGCGCATCAAGAAGAGGGCACACATCGCACCAATACCTCAATGCCCACCTGGGTGCAGCACCTGCACCCACCCGCTGCGCCTCACCTGACCAACCATGCAAACCTCGCGCCCTGCACCCTAAACCGCAGGGCCTTGCCATGGCTTCACCCATCCCCCCCGGCCTCGACGACGCGCTCTTCCCTGACCTTCGCGAACTCTACATCAGCACCACCTGCACCAGCCCCTCCGCCCTCCCCGCCACCACCGCCACCACCCGCGGAGCCGCTGCCTCTTCGTCCTGCGGCACCACCGGTGGCGGCGGCGGCAGCGGTGGCGGCAGCAGCACCCGAGGCACGACGCGCATGCCCCTGCCCAGCAAGCTGCAGCACCTGACGCTGCGCAGCAACCACGCGCTGCTGCAGCTGGGCCGCCCGTTCCGGCAGCGGATCATGCTGCCCAAGGAGTGGACGGATCAGTTGGGGAGGTTGGGGCGGTTGCCTAGTTTGCAGTCGCTGACGATGGAGTACGTGCAGGGGTCGACGGCGTTCCTGCCCAGGCTGGCCAGGCAGTTGACGGCACTGGACGTGAGCACGTCATTCATGTGGTGAGCAGTTTGCTGCAGCAAATGTGTGGCTCTCTCTACTAGATCAAGGAGAGTTGCAACAAGGGAGAGCTTGTAGGTGGCCTGGCGTTGGACTACTGCTGCTGCGGTGGCGGTGGTGGCAGTGCACGCGTCATGTGGTGGCGCGTGCACACCTTCGCGTTGCGGTGCCCATGGTGATGGTTGCAGGACGGCTGCGTCGCAGACGCTCAACCACGTGCTCCAGTGCCGGCAGCTGCGGTCCCTGGGTGCCATCATCACCAACTCACAGGTGTGCCGGTCACCACTTGCACCACTTCCCACTCACCGCTGCCAAGGTGTTGTTGTTGCAGCAGTGGAGGGATGGGCCTGCTGGCTATCTTGCACCTGGATGGATCACCACTTCACCGCTTCTCAGTCCCTAACCCACCTGCACCCACCCATGCAGGACCTTGCCCGCCTAGGCACCGCCCTCCCCCACCTCCGCTCCCTCTCCCTCGGGGCCACCACCCCGCCCCACAATGCCGACGACTTCACCTCGCACCTCCTCCGCCTCACCCAGCTCACCAAGCTCACCTGGGCCGTCCCACCGCTCCTCTCCGCCTCCTTCGCCACCCACGCCTGCAGCTGGAAGGAGCTGCACCTCGGTTCCCTACCGGTTCAGACCCTCGGCCGCCTGCCCCTCCACTCGCTCTCCACCCCAGCCAGCGTGCTAAAACTCGAGTTCACTGTCGCCGAGCTAGACGACGTGCAGCGAGCCGTGGCCAACGTGAGGAGGAGCCAGACGGGCAGGCTGGCGTGCGAATGGGACGGGCACAAGGGCGGGAGTCACGCCAACAACCACCGCGGTACCAGGGGCACGCTGGGGTGGTCGTGCTGGGACGGGGTGCAGGTGCCTTCCGTCCCCTACACCACCATCGCTGGCGCCACGTCTGGCGCTGGCGCGAGCACCACCGGCAGTGGCGGCGGCGGCGGCGGTGGTGCGGGTGCGGGCGGAAAGGGCAAGTCGTCGCAGCAGCAGCAGCAGCGGCAGCCGCCGCCTGAGGGACCGATAAGGAGTTTTGGGTTCATGTGGGACGATGAGCCGCCGGATTTGCCGCTGCTGCTGCGTCACGCGGCGCCGCTGCTGCCGGGTGACATGGAGATGCTGGTGCTGGACGTGGCGACGTTGAGCCGGGAGGTGGTGGAGGTGCGTGGTGACCTGGTCCGCATTGTCAACAAGCTCCCATCAAGTGATCCGCATGTCAGCAAGCTCATCAAGTGATCCTCATCGTCAACAAGCTCATCAAAAAGTGTGACGCTGCACCTGTTTGTGTGCGTGTGCGCACGTGCTTGTGTGCGCAGACGGTCCGGTGCATCGTCCCGCCGTCGTGCGTGGCCGTACGCTTGCTGGACGTCATGACGCGGGTCGACCTGGTGCATCTGGTGCGGGCGCTGCCGAGGCTGCAGCGGCTGGAGCTGCTGCTGTGCCGTGAGCAGAAAGTGCAGGAGGTTAAGGAGGTGGTGCGGACGCTCTGCGGCATGGTGGAGGAGGAGAAGGAGGACAGGCGGGCGCTGGAGCGGCTGCAGCGGGCCAAGGAGGCCATGTGGCAGCAGCTGCACGCGCGGAACGCGCTGATTGAGGGGCTCAAGGCGACGATTAGGAAGATGTTGGCGGCGGCGGCGGCGGAGGGGAACGGGCGGGGTGGGGAGGAGGGGGCGGCAGGGAGCGACGGTGGTGGCGGCGGCGGCGGCGGAGGCGGTGGTGGTGGTGGTGGTGCTGGTATTGGTGCGGGGACGAGCGCGGATGCTAGTGGTGGCGGTGTGGGTGCGGGCGGTGCTGCAGCGGGGCTGGGCGGTGGGGCAGGCGCGGGTGGTGGTGGTGGTGGTGGGGCGGGAGGTGCTGCAGCGGGGCCGGGCGGTGGTGGTGGTGGTGGTGGGGCGGGAGGTGCTGCAGCCGGGCCGGGCGGTGGGGCGGGTGCGGGTGGTGGCGGTGGTGGTGAGGGTGGGGCGGGGGCAGACCTTAGTGCCGCCGCACGCGCCGCCGTCAACGACCTGGCGCGGTACCTCGGTGACGATGTACGCGCGCTGGGCATGGCGATGATTGCCGCTGCTGCTATCAGGGCTGAAGGCCGAGACAACGTTGCCGGCCTCAGCTTCGCTGGACTTGCTGCCGTTGCCGCGTTTGGTGCGGCTGCCGCTGGTCCTTTTGGAGGCGGCGGTGCTGGCGGTGGTGCTAGCAACAACGCTGGCTCTGCGGCTGTCGACCCATCCGGTGGCGGGGGTGGCGGTGGAGGTGCTGGCCCCAGCAACGCCGGCGGAGGTGGAGGCGGCGGCGCTGGTGCTGCTGCTGGTGCTGCTGCTCTTGCCGCTGCTTCTGCTGCTGCTGCTGCCGCCGCTCCTCCTTCCGGCGCTGCTGGTGCTGCCGGCCCCAGCAACGGCGGCGGCGGCGGCAGTGGTGCAAGCGGCGGTGCATGGGGTGCGAGCTCCCCTGGCCGCAACTCCGCCGAGCACCCCGTCGTCGCCACCATGCAGCAGCACATTGACGACGCCCGGGCCCTGCTGCAGCAGGCCTACGCCGGTCTGCCACCCGATCACGACGGCTCGGCGGCACTGCGCGTGTCGGCGCTGCTTGAGGAGGTGGAGATGATGGTCAATTCGTTCCGGGGTGTGGCGGAGACGGTGGCGAACATGGAAGCGTTGTTGGCGCCCGAGCACCACACTGGGGCTTGGGGTGGGGGTGGGGGGGGTGCTGGCGATGCTGCTGGCGGTGGCGGTGGTGGTGGCGGTGGTGCGGGTGGCGGTGGTGGGGGCGGTGGTGGTGCTGACGGTGCGGGTGGAGGAGGCGGAGCAGGAGGAGGAGCAGGGGATGGGCAGGTAGTGGAGGGTGGGGAGGGTGAGGCCGGAGGTGGGGGTGCGGGTGGCGGCGTGGGTGACGGTGGAGGTGGAGGTGGAGGGATTGGCGTGGCGCGGTTGTTGCCTCCTGTGGTGGTGTACAAGGTGCCAGCAGCATCGGCCCTGCTGCGGCAGATGGGGGCGGACCCTCCAGCGCTGCGCATGCGGTGCCTGCGGATCAGCGCGCCAGTGCTGCACAACGAAACCAAGGAGCAGGTGCGGGCTCTTAGGGGCTGCGGGGCGGCTTATCATACCAGCGTTCGTCTGGGCACATTGGCGAGGGTGGTGTACGAGCAGCATCTTGGATCACGCATCGTCACGCACCTTCATACTGTGCGCTGCATGTCGTCATGATCATTGCATGGCGGTTCACGGCAGGTGCCGTGGTGCTGTAGGACAGCAGGATTCACGTGCCAGTGTTGAAGAAACGCTTGCACACGCGGCGCCTTGATGTCCCTCCCGTGTGCATTTGCTGCATGGCGCGTGTCGGTGCAGGTGATGGCCAGGTGGACCAAGGCCCTGATACCCATGCTGCGCAAGCTGAGGCTCGACAACGTGCTGGACCTGCAGCTGCAGACCGAGCCAGTGAACGGCCCAGGGCCCACGGGGGGGCTGTGGTGCGACACGTGTGGCACCTACCACTGAGCAGGCGCCACATGTGGGTCGTGGGTTGGTGATGGGGCGGCGGTGGCTGCACCAACTACGGAGGAGACGCGGGTGGGCTGGGGTGTGATGGATGGAGCAGCGGCGGTGGCGGCGGTGGCACAATCATTGAGGCACGGGAGTGTTGTGATGTGATGGAGCAGCGGTGGCGGCGGCGGCACCTAGCACTGCGGCGTGGGTGGGCTGGGCTGTGATGGTGCGGCAGCTACCACTCACTGAGGCTGGTTGATGGAGGCAGGTGTTGGTCCCAGTCAGCAGCGTGTGGCACCTCGCAGCAGCAAACAGCGCAAGGCAGGGGTGTTTTGCAGCACAGTGTGAAGCAGCGCCAGCCATCCTGGCACGGGCGACGTTACTTCAGCTTGAGTTTTCAGCTGGCAGTCTGTTCTGGTCTTGTTTTTAGGCGGCGGTGTTGTTGGTAGCGCTGTAGTTCCAGGCGCCTTGTCCTGAGCAGGCTCTGAAACGCGACGTTTCCGTTGATGTGCTGGCTACGGGGTACGTGCTGAGCTTTACCCCTGGTGATGCTACAGAATACAGATGAAAGGTGCAGAGTCCATTGGCTAAGAAGCCCTGGGCCGTGGGGTCGGGTGCGCTGGACCCCCCCCGCACGTGTGTCCGCCTGACATTGCGCATCCTGCGACGTCTGGCGGTGGCTCGTGTTGCTCCAGTTGCACTTGCTTTCGCTGTTGAAGGTCTGCCCAAACTGCACCAGTTGCAAAAGCCTTATGAAGGGGCTCCAGAAGAAAGGTTTCCGTTTGCAGAAAGCGGGAGAGGAGAGCAGCAGCAACAGGGGCCAACAGCAGCAGAGCTCCAGGGCTTTGGATATCGCGGCACGGCGCACGCACACACCACCACCACCATTTGTACCCACACGGTGTTCACCCGGCTGGTTGTGAAGCTCTCACAAAGCAAAGCTCGACACACACGTCGGCGTTCCAACACAAGTACATCGCGTTGACAAGTTCACGCGCCAGGCGCGTCAGTCGCACCAGGCACACCTGCCTGCTCCACTCCCCCCGGCAGCACAGACGCCCCCGCCTGCACACCACCCACCCTGCCACTGCTGCCACCACCCCCTGGCCCCCGTCCCTTCCCGCGCCCCGACCCCAGAGCAGGCGAAGCGCGGCCAAACGCCACCTGGCGCGGCGCCACCGCCACCGCCTTCCTCTCCGCCACCGCACCACTGCCACTCCCCCGTGCACCCGCACCCGCTCCCGCACCCGCCGCCGCCGCCGCTGCCACCGCCGCCGCCCCTGGCTTCTGAGCAGGCGCCTGCACCACCGCAGCTACAGCCGTGGCTACAGCCGCAGCCGCTGCAGCCGGTGCCGTGGACCTACCAGGCAGCGCTGCCACGGGCGCGTGGCCCCCCTCACTGCTGCTAGAGCTGCCACGTGAGCTCCGGTCCATCAACTGCGCCTCACTGGCCAGGTCACCGTTCACCGTGGCCGACCTCCTCACCCCCCCACCCACTCCCCCACCCCCACCCACTCCCCCACCGCTCTCCTTAGCCCCTCCCTCACCGCCGCCGTCCCCACCACGGCCAAACCGCACCACTCGCGACGAACCCAGCCGCTCGTCTTCCGCCCCCAACGCGCCCGACGACGCAACCACCACGCCCGGCGCCACGTCAGCGCTGCCGTTGCCGCCGCTGCGGCTGTTGCTGCTGACGCTGGGGCTGTTGCTGAGCTGGCGCCGTGAACGGCTGGCGCCCAACCGCCGCCGCGAAGGCGAGTCCAACATCCCCACCGCTCCGCCAACCGCCGCGACAACCGGCTCAGCCACGCTGGTCGAGTGCCCGCCGTCGGCTTCGTCCCCGCTGCTGTGGTGCGTGGCCGCCGCGCCGCTGTGCATGAGGTTGTGCTGCAGCGGGCTGCCACGCTCGCCACCAGTAGCGGCGGCGGTGGCGGTGGCGGCGGGATAGCGAAGAGAAGGCGATGCAGGGCGGCTGTCCTGCTGCTGTTGTTGCTGCTGCTGGTGGGCAGCAGCGAACACGTGTGGCTCCTTAACGGGCCGGTGCTGCTGATGCGCTTGCAACGGCGGCGGCGGCGGCGGCGGCTGTTGCAGTGCGCTAGGAAGAGTGGAACGGTGCGAGGTGGTTGGCGGTGGGTGCGGTAGTTGCCCAGGTGGAGGCGGCGAGGAGGAGGAGGAGGAGGGGGATGCGTCATCGTCACTGGTGCGGGCAACAAACCAGGAAGGGCGTAGTTTGCTCCACACTGGTTTTTGCAGCTCGCTGACTTTGCGGTTGTTGGACCCGCCCACCTTCCGGGCAGCTGCTGCTCCCCCTGCGGACCCAAACCCGCCCACGCCATCCCCGCCCTCCTCTCCCTCTCCCTCCTCCTCGTCGCCCTCGTCCTCCTCCTGCTTCTGCAGTGCTTGTGGCAGCGCAGAGCTGGTGCACGAGGTGGTTGTGGGGGGAGGGGCGGAGGAGGAGAGGGGCGAGTGTGGCCTCGGTGCCAGCTGCTGCTGCTGCTGCTTCTGTTGCGAGGTAGGCAGGACGCAAGGCGGTGTAGGGGGACTGCCGCCCGCGCTGCCGCTGTTGCCCCCACCGCTGCCGTCGCTCGCACTGTTGCTCAGCAACGCCGGTGCACCGGCTCGCGGCGACAACGGCCGGACTTGCCGCTCGCTGCCACCCGCATGCTCCAGCGAGGGCATAGCCCTAGGGCTTTGCTTGCCCCCATCCGCCAAACCGCCGGCCTGCGAGTCGGCCTTGATGATAAATCCGCCGGTGGCGCCCTCTCCCTTCAGGATGCTGCCCCGCGCGCCGCCGCCTCCTCCGCCGTGAGCTCCATCCCTCTGATCCGCCCCCCACACCTCCCCCAACGTCTCCAAAACAGGCTCAATCTCCTCTCCACCACCTCCTCCTTTCCCAACGCCCTCGCCCTGCCGCAGCCCCACCCCACCCGGCCTCACGTGACCAACCACCCACCCCTCCGCCCCACTCCCTCCCCCGCCATCGCCGCCGCTCCCGCTCCCCGACACCCGCTGCCTCCCGCTCTTCCCACCCACGCCCAACCCGCCCCACCCATCCCACGATGCCGTGCGCATCACACCCTCCCCCTCCCCCTCCCCCTCTCCCTCCCCCGCTGCCCCGCCATCACCCACCACGCCCCCCGGCTGATGCAACGCCAGCACATCCCGCACCGGCCGCCTCTGCCTCCAACTAGTACTCCCTGCACTCCCCGTCCCTCGACTACCACTTTGGCTCTCCCTCTGCCCACTCACCACACCCGCACCCACCGCGCCCTCGACCACAGGCGACACCCTGTTCCTGCTGCTGCCAATGATCCCATTGCCGCCCCCACCGCCCCTAGCCCTCCCTGCAGCTGATGCTGCGGACGCCGGACGCGACGACGGCTCCCCAGCGCCAGCCTTGCCCGGTGCCGCAGCGTCGCTGCCGCCGCTGTTGCCGAGTGCTGCTGCAGTGGCGGCGCGCTGTGCAAAGAGCTCGTCGTCGCTCCCGTCGCTCTTGAACGAGTCGAGCCCGTTCCACCACACCTGCGGCCATCAGGACAATCAAGACACGACACGTTACGTTGTTGGTTGTTAGTGGGAGAGGCGATGGGAGAGGCGGTGGGAGGTGGGAGAGGAGGTGGGAGAGGCGGTGGGAGGTGGGAGAGGAGGTGGGAGAGGCGGTGGGAGAAGCAACGGACGCTTTGCTGCACTGCATGCCTTTGCCTGCATGCGATACGCCTGTGTGGATCCACACGCGTTGAAAAAAGGTATACAAACCTCTCACCTGCACCTCGTCCTGTTGATCCCCTGCCGCCGCACCGCTCACATTTCCGTTGACATTGCCGCTGCCGCCGCGCTCGCTGCCTGGCGGCCCATCGCCCCTAGAACCGCCACCATCGCCACCGCCACCGCCCACGCCCGCGTCCATATCCACGCCCCGCCACGACCCACTCCCGCCCCCCGGCAGCTTCCCCTCAGCTTCCGCCCGCCTCCGCTGGCTACCGTCCGCCACACCGCTGCCTTCATCTCCGTTCTGAGGAGAGAGGGTGGAGGGAGCAGTGGTGGCAGCGGCGGAGGTGGCGGCAGCGGATGCCATAAGGAGGAGCGCGTCTGGTTCGGGGAGCAGCTCCCGAGGGAAGACCAGGAAGACGATGGGCTGGCCGCGCTTGAGCCAAGCGAGCCAGGCGATGACGGCGCCGACAAAGGTCCAGATGAGGGCTAGGGTTGGGAGCACCCATGCGTCGACGTAAGGGTTGACTGCGTCGTTGATGGGGGAGAAGGTGACTTCTGCTGTGACCAAGGGAGGTGGTGCTGTAGTGGTGGTGGTGGTGGTGGATTGGTGTAGGTGGCGCCGCTGTGAGGTGCCTTGGACACCCTCATGATGAGCTCCCCCGTTTGCTTTATCAGAGGTGGAGGTGGAGGAGGAGGATGGCGTGGCGGTGGTGGATGGCGTGGCGGTGGAGGAGGTGAGGGAGGGCGTAAGCGTGGGGATGCAAGTGACGGTGGTGTGGAGCTGGTAGGTGTGAGCGGGTGGGGACGGCAGCAGGCGGGCGTGCACGCTCGCGACCAGCCCTTCCACCCACTCCGCCGCGCGGCTGCGTGTGCGGACGCGTGTTGCACCGCTGCGGATGGTGCTGGCGCGGTGCGCAGATGGCGCGCCCTGCTGCTGCTCTGCATCCGTCGACGCTGCTGCCGGCAGCTGGCTTTGCTCCGGCTGCGGGGCAAACGTGCTTTGCTCACCGCGAAGTGCCGCCGCCGCCAGCGCTGCCGCCGCCATCAAGCCCGCAGGCCCCGCACCATCCACACCAATGCCTGCCGCTGCGTTACCAACAGCAGGCTGCGCAGCGGGCGCGGCAGAGCCACCGCTGAGCAGGTTCCCAGGAGGTGGCGGCGGCGGTTGCGGCAG
>QAXK01005340.1:0-18325 GCA_004335735.1 Chlorella sp. KRBP
GGGCAGGGGCTGGAGGAGGAGGAGGACGACGACGACGTGGCCATGGCGGGGCAGGTGCGTGCGCTAGGGCATGCATGCGGCTTAGGGCGTGCTGCTTGCTGCACAGGGTAGGGTCCAACCCACCGCTGCCACACACCAGTACTCGCACTTGTACTGGTCGTCTGGTGCACTGGTGTGACCTTGCTTGGCGAGGCCTGACTGGCGATCTTTAGTGACGGCAGCAGCATCATGACACCTGTCATGAACGCCATGCAATGATGATGATGTGCATCTGCTGCGCGCCCTCGTTGACCTTGTTGGCCTCGTTGGCCTTGTGCCGCTGCAGGGTGGCGGTGGCGAGGGCAGGGGCGGGCGTGGCGACAACGTGCCTCAGCTGGCCGGCAACGTGTCGGTGGCCAAGGAGGTGACGTGGCTGTACTTCCGCAACGCCATGTGGCCCAAGATCACCAGTGAGTTGTGTTTGCGGGATCAACCGCTACAGTGCACGCTGTCAGGTGCCTTCACAGGGCTTCAAGCATCCTTGAGGGATGCCAGCGCTGGCCCTGGGCAGCACCAGCTGGCATTGGTGGCGTGCCGGTGGGCGTTTGGCCTTGCCAATGGCTCGCTGCCTGTCTCTCAGGCTGTACGCTGCCTCTGCTGTTGCGGTTGATCGCACACATGCCTGTGCTCGTGCAAATTGCCAACTCACTTGAGTCTCCCGCACGGGTGCTTTGTCCCGCCACCCGCAGCGCCCGAGCAATGCGCATGTTGCCGTTGATCTCATGCTCATGCCACTTACTCGGTGTACAGTAGTACTCCAACTCACTCGGTCTTCCGCACGGGTGCTTGTCCCACCTGCCACCCGCAGCGCCCGAGCAGCGCGCGCGCCTGCAGCCGGCTCTGGTGTGGTCCGAGATTTGCTCCTACGTCAAGGGCAGCGTGGAGGCGGTGGAGATGGACGAGGTGCGCGTTGTATGCACGGCCATATGCGCACGTACACTGTATGCGCACGTACACTGCATGCACGGTCGTATGAGCAGCCAGGGCAGGCGACAGGGCCGGTTGTGGTCGGATGGTGAATACGGTGTGGCTGCGGCGCTGCACATGTGTCGCCTTACAACACGTTTGCCTGGGTCTCTAGAGCCCGCACCTCCCAGTGCTCTAGCTAGAACTGTGTAGCTGTCCTCTGGCGCGCCCCAGATTCCATCCATGCTTCCATGCTGCACTGTACACACATTGCTTCCCCACACATTGCTTCCCCATGCGCTCGCAGGGCCACCTTGACCTGGAGGGCTACCAGCGCATTGGCGAGAAGCGCGCCGCCAACTTCTCGCGCGACATGCGCGCCAAGGACGTGTGGCCCATCTTCCTCAGGTACCAAAAGGTCAAGGCACAGGAGCGCAGGTGAGGTGGGGCTGGGCGCGGCCTGTCGGTTCATCGTCATACTCGTTGCATGGCGTTCAAGGCAGGCGTGTTGGCGCCTTGGTGCCCAAGTGCTGGCCCGCGTTGTCCACACGACCTCACGTGGCGGCAAATGTTGTATCATGTGCCTTGCTGTGACTGCCGAAACATAACATGTCGAATGTCGTGGTGTGCGATGTCATGGCGTGCGGTTGTGGTGCAGGTACGACATGATGGACTTTGTGGCGCACGTGTACCAGCAGCTGCGGCAGGACGGCTACCGGGGCGTGCCCATCACGGCGCTCTACCGCGACGAGGTGCGCATGGGCGTTGGGGGCTTAGGGCTAGAGTTGTACGATCTGGCACGAGGGCCAGCAGTCCGTCGGGCCATGATGTGATGGTGCTGGCCATTGCAAAGGTTCGGCGTGCTGTTGCTGAGGAGCTTGCCTTGGTGTGATGCGATGTACCACGGCCGCAGGTGCAGGACTTTACGCAGGCGGAGCTGGCCCTGGACCTGCGCGTGGTGCAGAACCCGAACGCCCTCTTCTACTGCGGTGCGCGGTCACCTCGTCTGCAGCAGCGCTGCTTCCAGCCTGCCGCATGCCACCGCTTGCCGTTGCTGCCTCCCTAGGCCATGCCCTGCCACTGCCCAGCGCACGTAACGTTCGCATCAACCAGAGGTCATCAAACGCTGCAGCACGCTGCACAACCCGCTGCTCTCCCAACTTAAACGTCCGTTTGCGTCTCAGCGGGCTCCGCCAAGAGTTGTTGCTGCCATGGTGGCGTGCATAACGTGTGCAACACGTGCAGGTGACACGGCTCAGACCATCGCGCGCGGCGTCGGGTTCCGCTTCAAGGACGTGCGGGTGAGCAGCAGTGGTGTTGCGCCATCCTCCCTCTGCTGCCGGTCTCTGCTGCCCTGGCATCCAACTGGCACACACACACAACTGGCGATCTTTTGTGACGGCTGCCGCATCGTGACACCTGTCGTGAACGCCGTGCAATGATGATGATGCTGATGATGGTGCACAACGCACAAGGACGGGTGGTGCTGGCGTGCGTGCCCTCGTCCCCATGGCGCGCTGCAGACGCTGCTGTACCAGGAGGGACAGAGGCGCGAGAAGGTGCAGCAGCAGCAGGGCGTGGTGGTGCCCTCGGACTGCAAGGGTGCGTGCTCCTTGGCTCCTGTTTAGGACAGCCCTATCGATATGGCCCTATTGTGCGCCTTATATAGCGCCACATCGCCTGCGAACATTAACAGCCATCAGCCCGCAGTGCCTGCTAGCAACGCGCCTCAACAAGCTTGTGCCTCTGGTGGTGATTGCTTCTGTGCGCGTGCAGTGGGCATGCCGGTCATCACGCAGCTGCTGGTCAACTACCGCACGCACCAGGGCATCCTCAACACGGCCTCGCTGGTGGTCGACCTCATCAAGGCGAGGAGAGGGAGCTGGCTGTGTGTGTAGCTCGCAAAGGGCACAAGAGTGATGGCACAACTTTGACCCTCTTGGCGCCACCACAGCGCCCCGCTTCTGATAGCCAGCTTCTTATTGCGTTGTACACGCGTGCTGCCCTCGCTTGAGGCTACGCACCTGCTCACACCTCAACTCTTGCCTAGCTGCTGATCCGTGCTGCCTTGGTTGCTGCGGCCTGGAGCCCCGATTGCGAGCTGCGCACTCGTCCTTCATTCCCTTGCCCACTCACTCACGCACTTACGCACGCACACACTCACGTACCACCACACCCCCCAACACACTGCAGGAGTTCTACCCCAACTGCATCGACAGCCTGGAGCGCGAGAAGGCCCTCTTCCCCGGCCCCGACCCCATCCTCCTGGCCGGCACCGAGCACACGGACCTCACCTACCTGCTGTGCGGGTCGGACCGCAGCGCCACCAGCCAGGTCGAGTTTGGCGCTAACCAGGTCATCCTGGTCCGCAGCATGGCAGCGTACGACCAGCTGCCCGTGAGTCATTGTCTTAGTCATTCTTAGTAATCAATCGTGTTGGTGACACAGCGTGTCGTAGTGCTGTCGGGCGTCGTAGTGCTGCAGGGATGCATCGTGTGGAACTGGCTTTAGCCAGGGCTGAGACTTGGGCTTGCAGCAGCTAGATGCATGGGCCCATCACGCTGGCATGGGTGCATGTGGCCCCGGACCGGCTCCAAATGCGCTGCTCACTTTGCCTGACAAGACATGCTTCACCACGTGCTGGCGGTGAGCGGTGACGCATGTGGCCTGTGACTGTTTGTTGAATGCTGTTGCCAATCACGGCCGCCGCTGCGTGGTGCCGCTGCGTGGTGCCGCAGGACGAGATCCGCACCAGCAACGCGCTCGTCATGACGGTGCCACAGGTGAGACAAGCAGGCAGCCTCTCTCCTAACGCGATTCGTGGTGGCAGGATCCAGACGTGTTGAAAGCCTCTGCGCTTGAAAGCACGCTGCGCAAGTAGACTTGTGGGGCCATCAGCACAGCTGTTTTTATGACCCCACTCGGCGACTCCTCAGCGGCACGCACACTGGGCACCTGACCAGCGTGCGACACCCAAACAGCACCTTCCACGAGCTGTGCAACTCGTCATTTGTTGTGCCCGTGCCCTCTGCAGGCCAAGGGTCTGGAGTTTGACGACGTGTTCCTCTTCAACTTCTTCAGGGACAGCGTGGCGGACGCGGCCGAGTGGCGCGTGCTTAACGGCTTTGTGGAGGAGGTCAAGGCCAAGGGCCCGGTGAGTGCGGTGAAAAGTCGAACCTTTTGTTATGATGGGTGTCGAGTTTCATGTCTTGGTACGGCCGTCTCTGGCAAGCAGATGAGCATGTACATGCCGGCAACACAGGCAGCAGTAGAGCATGCAGGAGCTGCTCGTCGCGCAACCCTTTCGCCCCTTTCATGCGTGCATCGCTCCTTGCCGCTTGTGTGTGCAGGAGCTGCGTGCCATGCGCAAGAACGACGAGCTGCTCACGCGCTTCAAGGCCAACGTGGAGGCGGCGCAGGCCATGGTGGCCAAGGAGGATCAGGGCCACCTGCGCCCAGTCACGTGAGCAACACGGGCACACTGTGTGTGTTCACATCTGGTGGAGCCAGTTGCGGCAAACAGATGGATCCCACAGTTCGCAGTCATGTCACAGCAATCCATAGACCGGTGGGCTGGCAATGTCGTAGGCACTGGCACGTGGTCACATGCACAGCAGTCGCTTGCAAACGGGGCGGCCCAGCCGCGGCAGCCAAAGCAGCACGGGTCAGCAGCGAGGAAAGACACTGTTCCTGCTGGCTCATCTATGGCGCCTTGGTGCAGATGCCTGAAGCTCTGTTGTGCAAGCTGCACGCACACAGAGTTTGTCCGTCTGGCTCGCACGCCATGACATGTGACGTTTGCACCGTGTGCGTGCGCGTGTGTGCGTGCGTGTGCGTGCAGGTTCAACCCTCAGCAGCACGTGCTGCTGCAGGAGGAGCTCAAGCACCTCTACACCGCCATCACGCGCGCCAAGAGCAACGTGAGCAATGTGCTCCCGCACTCATTGTATTTGTATCGGTATCGCTGTGCGACGCCTCTCACCTGCGTGCAAGTCCAGCAGGTTGCGTGGCATAGTGCCTCCTGCTCCGCAAGCCCTAGACCCTCGCTGCCGCCACGTGCACCACACCGCACCGCAGGTGGTGTTCTTCGACCTGGACCGGGAGAAGCGCGCCCCCTTCTACAACCTGCTGCGCTCCTTTGGCATGGCGCGCGTAGTGCACCGGTGAGCCTCTCTGCCCTTTGTGCAGCATTGGCCCGGGCTGCTTGTGCGTGCTACTTGTGTGCTCACGTAGTGGCGATTTCTCTGCGGTCTCTGCCTCTCATTCACGCCATCTGTGCCTGACTCTCTTGACGGCCCGCTGCACACCCCGGCCGCTGCACTACTCCCGCTCTCCCAACCTTATCACTCCCAACCTCCCAACCTCACCTTCCTGCCCTGACGTCCACCTGTGCTGCGTCCAACTCCTCTTCTGCCACGCGTGCGTGCACACGCAGGTCTCTGCTGGACGATGGCACGGACGCCAAGACGTTTGGCCTGACGCACCACGCGCAGGACAGCGAGGCCGAGTGGTTCAAGCGCGCCAAGAGCCTCATGGAGAAGGGCAGCCCGGGGCTGGCAGAGAAGGCCTTCAGGCAGGCCAGGGACGACGTGAGTTGGACCTTTGGTTGGGCTGAGCCGGGATTAGACTTGGGGTCTCGCGCTCATGCAAGAGCCGGCTTAAGTGTGGATCAGGGTTGCGTCCTCCAGTGCAGACTCATGATACGCATGATTCCTGTGGCCCAGGTGTGCACGCGCTGTGCGCAGCGGCTGCTTCTTTTCACCTGATGATGACCTGGACCATGCGTGGGTGTGCCATCCCATGCGCCCCGTGGCTTCTCTAACTGACGATGATATCTAATGTCCAGACTCTAACCTGCGTGGTATTGCCCGTGCAGGTGCGTGCCGAGGTGGCCCTGGCCCGTCAGCTGCGTCTCGAGGCCGCTGGCGCCGACCACCTAGACACCCACCCCGGCGCCAACACAACCGGAGCCAACGCCGGCGGCGGCGGCGGCGGCGGGCAGCGCGAGCGCGGCGGCGGCGCGGGCGGCAGCGGCGGCACGGCGGCGGGCACGGCGGCCAGCGCGGCGCTGGTGCAGCAGACCAAGCGGCGCAAGTTGGTGGAGGTGGCGTTCCGGCTGCTGGCGGCGGTGCGTCACGCGGAGGCGGCCAAAGTGCAGCGCGTGTCAGCCAGGGAGGCGCAAAGGTGCGATGGGATGGGATGGGATGGGATGGGATGTGGTGGGGAAGGTACATATTCGCACCCGTTTGGGCGCTTTGTGTCTGCACCACCCCAGCTCACAGGAGTCCCCCGCTATCAGGAGGACTCCTATCGCTCAGGAGGATAACGACGATCGCTACGTGTCGTACTTGCAAGCGCAGAGATGGCGTACAGCATGTGTGGGTGCGCCCACACACGGGTCAGTGCCTGACAGAGCTGCCTGACTCACACCTGTCCTCGCTCTGATGATCCCTCTTTCGTGTGCAGGTGGGTGCGCCTAGCCGCCCAGTGCCTGACCGAGGTGCGCCAGCTCGGCGAGGCCGCTCGCCTGCACGCGCTGGTGGGCAACTTCAAGCGCGCCCGTGAGGTCCTGGCCACCAACGTGGGCGGCGCCGACCCGCGACTCATGGCCGACATCTGCCAGCAGGCGGCGGCTTACTACCTGGCACTGGGCAAGGCGTCACAGGCAAGTGACTGTGCTCAGGCACGCCCACAACATCATCTGCTCTACCTTGCGTTTGCACTAGGGCCTCCGCAAAGCCCCTGGTGTGCACAGCTAGCGATGGCGTCTGCTGCACCAGCCTGCCCCAAGCGCCGTACGCGCCTGTGTGTGTGTGTGTGTGTGTGTGTCGATGTTTGCATCTGTTTGGGCGCCTCGGCGGGGACGGGGCCCAACTACCGGGCATATCAGATGTCTCAGTGCGTGTGCCGCTGCCACGTCCCCACCGTTCACGTGTGCACAGGCGCGCGCCCAGGCCCTGCGCTCCAAGCAGCTCGTCTCCGGCGCCGGCCTGGCCCAGGCCCTCACCTCCTCGCTGCAGCAGCAGGGCGGCGGCGGCGGCCACGGCAACGTCCCGTCGAGCGCGGAGGCCGAGGCGGCGGAGCTGGAGCGGGAGGAGCGGCTGGCGAGCAGCTCGCTGAGGAAGGGCAGGCTGTACGTGGGGAGGGCCGCCAGGGCTTGGTTCACCGCAGGTGCGTGGATGGGACGGTGTTCTCGCTTGTCCTTGTCGTGCTTGCGTTCAGTCACGAAGTTGGCCAAGCTGGTGGTGCGCTGATGTTGGATATGGCGCTGTGCTGTCCCACATGGAGAGTGATGGGTTGTAAGCGTGTGTGCGTGGCGTGTGCTGTGCGTGCTGCGCAGACGACCCCGAGCAAGCGCTGCAGGTGCTGCTGGCGCACGACGGCCTGTCTCCAGAGGTGCAGAAGGAGTGGCCCACGGTGCACAAGGACATGCTGAGGCTCTCAGAGATCCTGCAGGTACGTGGAAACGGTCTGAACTCTCTATTACTACCGTTCCCTATCTGCCTTGTGGCTGCCCTCGTGGATCGTGACAGGCTCTAGCTTGCCTAGTCTTGCTTCTGGCTCGTGTGCTGAGCTTTTGCTGCTCCCCTGCGCACCTGTTGGCCGCCACCTTGCGCAGGACTTGGGCAAGCACGAGCTGGCCCGCAAGGCGCTGGACCTGAGCCCCGACTCCGACGACAAGGAGGACCAGCTCAAGCGCTTCGGAAGTGAGTGTTAGTTGATGAATCTTGCCGCTGTTCGCCTGGGGGTGCGAGCCCTTCACGAACAACCGTTCCACTCTCCTCCGCCTGGCTTTGACGCGCGCATCGCACGCGCATCGCACGCGCCGCGCAGTGTGGACGGAGCTGGCGGCCATGCGCCTGCGCCGCGGCGACGTGATGGGCGTGGCGCGCGTGCACCTGGCGCAGCGCCGCCACCTCGACGCCGCAAAGGTGCTCACCTCGCTGATCGAGGCGCGCGCTCGCCGGCTTCCCCCGCCCGCCCCAACCACCGCCACCAAGGACAAGGCGACGCAGCCGCCGCCAGCCCCGGCGCCCGCGGAGGGTGCGGTCGCACCGTGGCAGGCACTCGACGAGGGCTCGCGGGTGGCGCTGGACAGCGCGGCGGAGGTGCCGGTGCCTCTGGGCGCGTTCAAGCTGCTGCTGACGTGCGTGGTGGCGCTGCACCGGCCCAAGGACCTGCAGGAGCTCGCAAAGGTGAGCAGTGGCGCGCGCACCGAGCGCAGGGCGAGATCATTCTGTTCCGCTGACTCTTGCTTTGCCGAGGCGTTTCGAATGTTTGGCTTTTGTTGTTGTCGGTGTCCGTACGCAGGTGCGCTGGCCGGACCTCAAGCCCGTGGCGGAGGAGTCCAAGGCCGCCGAGCAGCTCACGCTCATCCAGTCCTACCTCGTGGCCATCCCCGTCCTCACCGGCGTGCCGCAAGCCAAGTCGTCGGGCGCCGCCGCAGGGAGCGCAACGGTCGGCGAGGGCGCCACGGTCGAGGAGAGCACCACGGCCAACGACGAGGGCGCCAAGGCCGAGGAGGAGAGCGCCAAGGTCAAGGAGGAGGTCGCGCCTGCGCACGAGGGATCCCAGGCAGAAGCAGCGGCTTCTCCGCTGTTGGTCCAGTGGTGGACCTCAGCGTCGTTCAAGTCCCTGCCTGACGACTCGGTGAGTCCTCGCCTGGCGCCGTCGCTTCAGCTGCGCTTGTGTGAGTCAGACACTGGCTGCATGCAGAGCAAGCACGCCATGACAGGCTCAGGGATGATCCAAAACTATGCCTATTTAATCAGAGCCGCCAGCCCTGTCCATCAGTGACGAGGTCAGGTGTGAAGAGTCCTTGTGTCTGAGAGCCTGCCTGTTCACGCACCGCTACACGCCCGGCACCACTAGCATCCCGGCATCCACGCATGGAGCGGTGATGACACCTTCACACCTGGATGGGCTGTGAATTTGACTCCACTGCCAGATGATGGGTGTGTTTCAAGACGGGTCTGACGCCCATGTCTCTACTGCTGCCCACAGGGCTGCTGCTTGCCACGTTAACAGGAGCAAGCAGAGCTGCTCGCCATGCTGCACGCCTGATACCTAACCAAGCGCCTCAAACACCTGGCGCGTGTGCCCGCAGCCGGCGCGCGGCATGCTGCAGCTGGAGGCGCACGACCTGGCCCACGTCAACTTCATGGCCACCAACCGCGTGGAGCTGCTCAGGTTGACAGCCGTCATCGCCAGGGATGGCCTTGAGAACTATGCTGCCGGCAGGAAGCTCAAGCTGGCTGAGAGCACAGCGCTGGAGTCGCTGCAGGTGGCAGACCGCGCCCGCGTGATGGCCTGCCAGGCGGTCGACTGCGCCGCGCTGTGCCTGGACGGCATGCTGGCCGTCACGCAGCTGCGCGTGCCCACGCCAGAGCAAGAGGTGAGCTGCGGGTGTGGGCGAGATGTTGCACTGTCTGCTCAAGGTGTGACTACTCGCTTGCCCCTCAGCTTCCTGGCGCAAAAGCAGGAGGGAACTTGTTGGGCCACAAGCGCCGTCGCCTGTCTTGTTGTCCAACCCGCCAATGCAGGCTGCGCTGGCCGCCCTGGAGGCGCACTACGGCGTGGGCAGCCGCAACCCCGCCGACGACGTCGCCGTGCGCTTGGGCTTCGGCGCATCGGGCCGCCTCTTCAGCTCCGACGCCCCAGGGGCCACGGGGCAGTGCTACTTGGGCGACGCCAGCTTCGCCTGGATCGGCCTCACGGCGCTGCGCCCCCGTCCTCCCGCATCAGCTGCCAGCGCCGCCACGCTCAGCCAGGGCGCGCCTGAGGCGCCGCTGCGCGGGACGGGACCCGTCTCGCTGGTGAACCCAAGCCGTGGGGGAGCGTCGGGCGAAGCGCCGGACTCGTGGGAGGAGCTGGCGACGGCGGATGACGGCGAGCAGGCCACGGCCAGCAGCGGCGGCGGCAGCGCTTCACCCGATGTCCGGGAGGAGCAGCAGCTGCCGTCGGGTAGCCTTGAGCGGGCGATCGCCACGGAGCGGCGGCTGCGCGCCGAAGCAGCTCGAACGGGCGCGATTGGCATGCTGCCGCTGCAGGCGCCTCGCCAGGCCGTGCTGCGCCTGCTAGCCTGGGACGTGGTGCGGCTGGCGCAGCAGACCATGGCGGTGCGGTTGGCGCACGCGCTGGGCGCCGTGATGGTCGCGCTACAGTGGATCTCCAGCCCGGAGGACGCGGGCGAGCCGAGCACGCTCTCGATCAAGAACTTCGCGTACGCCATCATCACTCTGGACGAGCTGCTCGTGGCGGTGCAGGCGGCTCAGCGGCTCAAGCAGAAGCTGCAGAAGCTGCTGCCAGCGGACAGGAAGGCGGCGCAGCAGCTGCGGGGCGCGGACGCACGGGCTGCGGCAGCCGGGAGCGTGCGGGCCTTCCAGCCGTTCAGCGTGGTGCCGGACTCGCCCCTGCAGCCGAGCCTGAGGGCGGCCGTGCAGGCGCAGGACGCCTGGCTGGTGAGTGGTGTCTCGGGGCGCGGGGGGCAGGGGCGCAGACTCCATTTGCTTCCACGGGCAAGCACGCAACATCGTGCTGGTTGTTCCAGCGCAGGTGCTGCAAGACATGGAGGCGCTCTTGGCGGCGGCGCTGGCTGCGGCGTCCGCGCCGACGGTCACGGTGCGTTGCGCTCCGGCATTCTGTTCATCGCAGCGGCAGTCTGGTGCGCTTGACCCTCTCCTCGTCACGGACGGCGTCACTTGACAAAGGGCGCGCGTGCCCATGTCCCTCGCGTGCGCAGGTCGGCCACTTCACCGAGCGCCTGCACATCCTCCGCGACAAAACGCTGCCCAAGTACTTCCCGTTGATCAACCTGGTCAGCGCGCCGCTGTTCCGAATGCTCGACGCCGCCGAGCCCAACTACGCCGAGTGGATGGGACCAACCACGACCGTGTGGTGGGGCTACACGCTGCTACTCAAGAAGGAAGCGGACGCCAAGGCCAAGGTGCGATGGTGCTGCTGCTGCTGCCCACTCACCAATCTGTGCAGCCGCCTGGCACAAACAGTAACGCATGTGCCACTCCGATTGCCCTCTTTTCACAGGTGCGCCAGCGCCAGGTGCCGCCAGCCTCCCTGCGTCCCTACTACGCCCTGGACACGGAGACCAACCGCTACCGCCTGCCGCACGAGCTGCTCAGCCGCGCCACCGAGCGCTTTGTGAGCGGCCTCAGCACCATGGCCATGGACGACGTCGTGGCGGCGCTCAGGCTGCTCACCATGCACCTCATCGACACGACCGCCGCGCCAGCCACCGCCGCCGCCGCCGCCGCCGCCGCCGACTCACCTGGTGAGCCGCTTGTTTGTTCGTTGTTGCAGCAGCAGTCACTGCCACCGCCGCATGTAGGCACCCACCGCCGCTGACTCGCACAATGATCTACTCCTCTCGCACGCACGCAACGCCAGAACAGGCTCCTGCAAGTGCCACGCGACGGCCGTGTCCACTGCTGCATCCGCTGCTGCTTCTGCTCTGCTCCCCGCGCACTGGCGCAACACTTTCGCTTCTCGTGCAACACGCAGGCAACCCGGACGCGGAGGCGGCCCTACCACCCACGCCCGAGCCGCCACGCACGCCCTGGCACCAGGCCACGTCCCCCGAGCCCCTCGTGCTGTTTGCCGAGCTGGCCCTGAGCACCATCAGCGTGGGCCTGGCCGAGCCTCCTGCCGCCGGCAACAAGGACCTGATGGCGCCACGGGCGTATGTGCAGCGCTCGGCCGTGATGCTGATGGAGGACCTGCCCAGCTGGGGGCTCAAGCACGGCTCCGAGTCGTCGTGGCGCGTGCAGCACTTGCTACAGTACTGGAGGGGGCAGCTGCCAGAGGTGAGGGTGGCGTGGCGTGGTTCTGCTTTGCACCCACAGGAAGCCCGCCGCCATTTCTGCCCGCACAAGCGTCCACAAGGTCCAGCGCTCGCTGTGTTTGGCCACCCAGCTGACCACTGCAGTACTGAGCTCTTGCATCTGATTGCTCCCCGGCGCGTGCCGTGCCGTGCCGTGCGTGCTGTGCAGGCCAAGGGCTCGGCCGACCTGCTGCACCCGGTGCTGCTGGTGGTGTACCGCCTGGCCAAGGTGCTGGGCACGGTGGGCCACCCGGCGCTGGCCGTCACGAGCACCATGCAGTGCGCCTGGCTGGCGCTGCTCGGCAAGGCCGGGCCTGGGGCCGGCGGCACGGCCAAGGACAAGGAGGTGGAGGCGCTGCTGGACACGTTGGCGCTGCCGGCGTTCGACCAGGTGCGCCTACGCAGACAGGCAGGGGCTGGTGCTGTCGACACGGATGATGTGCACCTCCCATTCCATTCAATCGCAACGCTAGCGCTGCTGGCTCACGTGCTCTGTGGTGCATGCACATTGCTATTGTGCTGCCGGCACACACGGGCTTTTCTTATGCCTGTGTTGCTTGCCTATATGCTCATCTGCTTGCCAGAGATGGCCGCGCCAGATGTAAAGCTCGACACACACACGCACACACACACACCTTCTTTTGTGACGGCCGCAGCATCATGACACCTGTCGTGAACGCCATGCAATGATGATGATGATGACACACACACACGGCGAGACGCGGCCAGACGTTGCCATAGAACGTTATTGTTAGGTGCACCGTCGCCATCAGGTCTGATGAGGTGCGCACACCAAGTGCCATAACGGATGCAAGTGCCTCCCCACGCCCAAAACTGCACCGCAGGTGGTGCGTGGCGTGCAGCTGTCGGTGCGCCTGGCGCGGGCGGTGGCGTGCGTGCTGCTGACGCTCGAGGTGGGCCTGGGCGCCGGCGTCACGTCGGGGCAGCAGCGTAGCGCCATGGGCCTGCAGCTGGGAGCGCTCATGCGAGAGGTAAGTGCGTGCAGTGAGAGCGAGAGGCCTGCCTGCCGCACTTAGGGTGCGCTTCACCACAGTCTAGACTATCAGGAGCGGCGTGTACAGGGATGCTGCACATGCGAGTCGTGACGCACCAATATAGCGTGCTTCAAGCTCTCGCCTGATGTGCGGATGCCCCACGTGTGCCACGTGGCCACCAGGTGCTGCGTGCGCTGCTCGAGGTGCTCACGTCGGAGGCGGCCACCAAGCACATGCCCGGCATCGCCAAGAAGGCCGCCATGCTGGAAGCGGTGCGCATGCTTGCGCTTGCTCTCCCGCTGCTGTGGTGGGACGCCAGTGGTGGTGGCGTCTTGCCCTCCTCTGCACTCCTCTGCGTCCTCACTGAAGCTCCAAGTGTGTGCTTCTTCACGTTTTGCTGGCGCAGGTGATCACCGCAGTGAAGGTCAAGGACCTGCTGCGCGCCGTGTGCCTGCTGACCGGCGACACGCTAGTGGAGGTGACGGACACGCGCATGCGCGACATGCAGCCCGACGGACACGGCGGCTCGGCGTGGAAGCAGGTGCGCGTGGTGCCGCTGTTGTCGACGACGCTGCTGCTCGATCGCTGTGGCGTGGGTTGGTCTGACAGCGGGCAGCGCTAACCCGATCTGTGTGCCGCGTGCAAGTGTTCGGGCGACCGCAGGTGTACAGCGTACCGACGACAGCGGGGGCCAAGGCCAAGGTCGGCGACGGCGGCTCAGAGTCCGGCAAGGGCAGCAAGTCGCGCTCCGGCAGCTCCGCTTCCGCACCGGCGCCCGAGACCGCGCCCGAGACCTCCTACACCCTGCAGGTGCGTCGGATAGCCTCTTGTCCTCTGCACGCACGAGACGGTGGGCTCGCCCGAGTTTGAGTGCATCCCGCGCGCTGGCCATATCTCTTGAATGCTCCCGCACGCCACGCTCCCCGCAGGACCTGAGCTCGCTGGACACGTCCGCGGACGCGGAGCGCGCCGTGCGGATGCGCAACACGGAGAAGCAGCACCAGTGCGCGCGGCTCATCCAGGAGGCCTGGCACAAGTTCAAGCTTGCGCGCAAGGCGGAGCAGGAGCGGCTGGATCTGGAGCGGCGCCGCGAGCAGCTGTGCAAGCGCTTCAAGGAGCTCTACTACTCGAGCTCCAGCCTCAGGTGCGATTCTCGGTAGTTGCCTGGAGACCCGTCGTGTGCGCGCTCGCATCGACCAACGCGATGTCGCACGCTTTGCCGATGCGCAGGTACCGGTTCGCTGCGTGGCGCGCGTCCGCCAACGCCAAGCTGGAGGAGCGCCGCCTGCAAGCGCAGCGCGCCGCCCGCGAGCGCGAGCTGGCCCAGGAGGTGCAGCGCTCCGGCCTGCACGGGCGCATCCGCACGCACGTCATCGCGCTCGACGAGGTGCGCGCGCGCCTCTACGCCATGACCGTCCACACGCCCGCCACCTCCTGCCCCATCTGCCCACTCCCCGCGCCAGCTCCACCCGCCCCCTCGGCGGCTGCAGCCAGGCCACCTGCGCCCCCGACCACAGTGGCATCCAGCACCTCCACCACCGGCCCCCAGCAGCCCGCCGTCTCTTTTGCGGCCATGGCTGCCCGCCCCGCGGACTCTCAGCGGAGCGCTAGCGTTGGCGGCCCACCCACGGCAACGTCGGGCGCCACGGCCGGCGTGCACCGCATGATCGACAACGCCCTGGCTGGTGCGCCACAGCGGCGCGCCCCCTACCAAGTCCACACGGTGTCCCATGACCACCAGAACATGTTCCGGCAGTTCCAGATGTTCGACCACCTCTACCGGGGCAGCGTGTGCAGCACGCTCTGGTGGGTCGAGGTGCTGCGCGTGGCGGCGGAGGGAGCCATCAAGCAAGTGCGGGAGGGCGGCAACTCTGGCAGCGGTGGCGGCGCGGCGGCGGCAGCGGAGAAGGCCTCAGGCAAGGACAAGCGCGGCAAGGGCAAGGAGGGTGCTGCCGGGAAAAGGAGCGAGGGCGGGGCCGAGGGCCGCAACAGCAGCGGCGGCGGCGCGGACAACGGCGGTGGTACTGGTGGTGGTGGCACGGGCGGGCAGGCGGCAGCGCTGGTGGGTGTGCGGATGATCATGGAGGAGGTGGGCGGCACCGTGCGGCAGCAGGTACGGGAGCGTGACGTGCGGCATCGTACGTGGAACGTGGCTGGGCTGTTCGCGGTGAACAAGGCGGCGCTGGCCGAGGCGCTGAGAGCTGCCAGGAAGCTGGTGGAGCTGGGGCACGCCAGCGCGCTGCTGGCCTCCATGCAGGTGCGCTGTGTGGTGGTGTGGCGGTAGGCGAGGGTTGCTTGGGCGCAGCAGCAGGCGTGACGTGGCAGCGCAGCAGCACTGTGTGTGGCGCCCACTTTGCCTGCAGCTCAGTTGCCAAACGGTTGCAAGTTAAAGTGCATTGACGCAGCACGTGACGTTGTGTGCTGTGCCGTGGCTTGCTGTCACACTTTGTGTTCCGCAGGTGGCGCGGCGAGTGAGCCACGAGTGGCTGCTGCCCCACGGCAGCGGCGTGGCGTCCTCGTCCGCGGCTCTGCAGGACGAGCGCGACGTGCAGGTGCGCCCCTCACCACCTCTTTCACCTTGCACCTGGCCTTCCGTCCTTGCCATGGGGCTCTCACGGAGGCAGCAGCCCACCTCGTGTGCAACACAGCGGCAGTCTGAAAGTCGCCAACCTGAAACGGTGCCACGCTGTGTGCATGTGCTTGTCAGCAGGCCGGCTACGTGCCCACCTGCCTCATCACGCTGGCCGTGCACCACCTTGGCCACGTGGACACCAACCACATCCTGGGACGCTACCCCACCCTCCCCGAAACCTTGGAGGCCGACGCCGCGCAGCAGCAGCAGCAACAGCAGCAGCAACAGCAGCAGCAACAGCAGCAGCAGCAGCAGCTGTCGCCGCAACCTTCCCCCTACCGCACGGCGGCAGCAGCCCCAGCCCACGACACCGCAACGACCCCACACCCCGTCACGCCACCCCCCAGCAGCCCCGCCCGCACCAGCGCCTCCGGCGTGCCGCCTTCCCCTATCCCGGTTGCCACAACGCCCCCACCAGGCTTCAACGGGCTGCCCGCCTTCCCAGGTGGCATGCCGGCGTTCCCTGGAGGCGTTCCAGTGGTGCCGGCACCGCGCATGGAGGTGCCCACGTTTGGCGCGTTTGGCCTGCCGCCCATGGCCATGGCCATGAGTCCGCTTGTGCCGCCGGATGGTGGGCTGCTGCCGCTCCCGACGGTGGCCACGCCAGAGGCGGGCGGTCAGGCGGTGCCGGCGGCGGCAGCGGCGTTGGCTGCAGCGGCGGCGGCGGCGGGTGCGGGTGTGGGTGCGGGTGTGGCAGGCGCAGCGGAGGAAGCGCCTCGGAAGAGCATCATGGAGGAGATGGCGGAGGCTACGTTGGCTCTGCAGGGGATTATGCAGGAGGACATGAGCACGTGGTCGCGTATGATGGAGGGTGGGGAGGGCGCCAAGGACAAGGAGAAGGGCAAGGCGGAGGAGGACGAGGAGGAGGAGGAGGAGGATGGAGGGGACGAGGATGATGACTGGGAGGTGGCCACGCGGGGGAGAAGGAGAGGAGGGGGTGGGAGGGGCGGCAAGGGAGGCGGTGGAGGCGGTGGAGGAGGGGGTGGGCAGGCGGCGGGTGGCGGTGGGGCGGCTGCAGGAGGGAGGCAGCAGAGGGGAGGAGGGCGCTACCAGCACCCGGCGGCGCAAAGGCCTGGCGGCGGTGGAAGGCAGGGTGGCGGGGCAGGTGGTGGTGGTGGCGGAGGTGGAGGCGGGCCTGCTGGAGGTGGAGGTGGAGCGGGTGGCGGCGGACGGCGCGGTGGCCAGGGCCGCTGGTGACCGTGGGAGTGGTGCAGGCTTGGCAAGTTGAAGCACGATACTTCTGTTGGAACTGACACATCACAATGACCTGCTCTTCTGTGCTTTCTTCTGGCCGGATCGATGCAAGCCGCAGAGTGTGCGAAGGGCGGGAAGGCGAGGCGGGAACCCAGCCTGCGCGCACACTACTTGTGGAGTCGCAGCCTGTAAATTGCGAGCCGCTCAACAGGTCTGCGCAGCCCCAGCGTTCCGAGCGCGCCAGTCCAGCTGTCGAGCGTCGACACTCTTCTCGCCCCGCCCTCGGAAGCTGCCCGCACTCGGATCAAAGCATCACACTCGTTGCAGGCGCGTGCAGGTGGTGCTGCTGCGCGCGAAGCTCTGGTGGTGGTGGTGCACTCGAGTCACGGCAGGAAGCAGCAGCATCCGCAAGCGCTCCACACACACCTCTAGATCACCAACATGATCACCTGCCTGCCCTGCTGCTCCTCCTGCAGGGGAGCCCTCTCTGTCCGCTGTCCGCGCCGCCCGTCCGGCCATGGCGCCGCACCTGAGCTCACCCCTGGCAGATGGCTCTCTGCCGGAGGACGTGCTCCGCAGCGTGCTGCCGCGCCCTGAGGACGACACGGCCACGCTGATCGCCTTCATGACCGCCAGCCGCGGCACCTACTCCGCCGTCCACGCGCTCTTCAAGCCCACCCGCGCCCTCACCATCACCCTGCCGCTCCTTCACCCAGAGACCGAGCTGCCTGCAGCGCGCAGGCGCCTGCACCTCGCAGCCCGCCTCAGCCCCATCCACCTCACGCTGCGTTCGCCACTCCCGCCACCGCCCGTGCGCGCACCCCCAGCGGCCACAGTCTCCCGGGTGCTCTCCCTCCTCTCCCCAATGATACGCTTCCCAGGAGGAGAGGGCGGCCCCTCCTCCTCCTCTGCCTCCTCCTCCACCTCCTCTTCCTCCTCCTCGTCGCTGTCGCGTCGGTTCTCCGGCCGTCGATTCGGCTTCCCGGCACTCCCCGCACTCCCCGCACATCACCCCCTCGCAGCCGGAGCAGGAGCAGGCGCCGCATCCTCCTCCCACGCAGCATCAGCCCCCCCTCCGCCTCCACCGCCGCCGCCGCCGCCACAGCCCGCCCCTGCCCCCGAGATGACGTACAAAAAGCGCGGCGCCTCTGTGGAGGCGGACTCTAGCCAGGCATGCGAAACGGAGCGGTGCATGGCGCTGCTGCTGGCGCCGCTCTCCCCAGAGGAGCTGGCGGCGGTGGCGCAGGTTGGGCCGGTGGTGGGGGCGGTGGGAGGTGGGTGGTCTGACGGGGGGGGCCACGGCGGCCGCTCACATGGGATGGAGGGCGAGGTGGAGGGCTGCTGGCCGGCAGCACGCGTGGTGGCGGTGCGCTTGCAGGTGAGCAACACTCGTTTATAGTGCACGCCGTGTCGCACCTGTTGCCTCGGCTCTCCCATCCTTGGGGAGTCTTAAAATCTCAAAGGCGACACCCACACCTCACCACCTTTCTTGCTGGTGTGAAAACAACAATGCCGGCTGTTGCACATCTTTGCCACCACCCACGCAGGACCTGACCTTGACGGAGCTGGTCCCGGCTGCCATCCGCCACCACTGCCGCCACGTCACCCGCCTCGACCTGCAGGACTGCACCTTCATCAGCCCTGCCGCCACCACCACCACCACCGCCGCCGCCGTTGCCGCCGCTGCAGAGCCCTCATCCACAGCCACAATCGCACCCACCC
>QAXK01005347.1:0-13057 GCA_004335735.1 Chlorella sp. KRBP
ACGCATAGGTCACGTCGCCTCTCACATGCGCCGCTCACATGCGCCGCTCACATGCGCAAGCAGGATGTTCTGCCTGTTGACGACAGGGTGTTGGCAACAGAGTGTGTACGTGTGCGCTTGCAAACGGGGCGGCCCAGGGTGTAGTTCGTGTGCTCCCTGTGTTGGCTGTGCAGGTATGGCAAGGCCGGCTCAGGGCCGATCCCTGGCAACAGCGTGCTCATCTTCGACGTGAGTGCGTGCGCTGGTGTGGGTGGTGAGCTTGCATACGAGGCTGCCAGCCGCGGTAACCAAGGTGTGCGTGGTGAGCTTCTTTACCTCTGGTACAGCCATGCCTGGCAAGCAGAACCAATATCAATGTGAGCAGGCTTGCGGGGGTGCGTTGGGCGAGCTGTTGCCGAGCTGCGCTGCCCGCGGCGCAGGTCGAGCTGGTGGACTGCCAAGTGAACAGCGAGGACGAGGACGAGGAGGAGGAGGAGGGAGAGCGGTGACGCTGATGAGGGGCGCGAGACGAATTCGAGCTGACCGCGCGAAAGTTTCAAAGTTTGCGCACCGAATGCTCCGGGTGCTGCGGGGGGCGATTTATGCGGGCCCTGCGCTCGCACCTGGCATCGAAAAGCACCAACTTGCAACACATGGCGAAGCTGCTTCTGCTGCTCGCGCTGGCCGCGCTCGCTCTGCAGCCAGCGCGCGCGCAAGGAGAGGCCTTCCAGGCGCAGTCCGCGCAGCAGTCGGGGCATCGCGCGCGCGGCACTGGCGAGGCGACCTTTGCACAACCCACGCGCATCCCTGGCGCCCGCAGGGAGGCAGTCACTCCGCAGGGCATGGAGCCAGGTGCGCGCGCGGTTCCGTGCTGACTCCCTCGACTGCCCCGTCACCACAGGGTTGCCTGCCCGAGTGCCGCACCGCCGCCTCCACCGCCTCCACCACAACGCAGGCGTTCAGGCGCGGGTGCTGGCCAACACTGCGTACACGACCATCTACCAGCTGTGGCGCAACACGAGCACGTCCTTCACCAACTGGGCCAGCGGTCTGGGCCTGACCGTGCGCAACACAAGCAGCCTCGCCACCTCCTTCCCCAACCAGGCCGCCGCCAACAGTAAGGGCGATGGGCTGCTCGCTTGCTGCACCCTCCTGGCCTTGCTAGACGCCCTGGCGGCATGTCAGAGCGGCAGCGCAGCGGCGCCCCTGGCCGCACGTGATGCCCTTTCGCAATGTGCGCGGCGGACCGCCCCCCGACATGGAAGTGGCACACACACGCACCTTGCCGCTCGTGTGCCCACGCTGCCCATCTGCACGCAGCGTCGTTCGTGCAGCTGGACAACGGCGTGCGGCCCCAGCTGTCCTTCTCCAGCCAGTCCATCAGCGGCTCCTTCCTGCAGAACTCCACCATCCTGGCACAGCTCGCGGCGGGCTCCACCAACCGCAACCTGTACAACGGAAGCGCCAACGGCACACGCGTCACCACGGCAGGTGCGTGCGGACGGGGAGGAGGCGCATGGACAGCCGGCAACGGCGCTATGCTCGTTGCCTCACCGCTCACCTCATGTACTCGTGCGCTTGTGCTCCAGGTTCGAATGTGGCCACCGTCATCTCGCGGGGAGTGTTCGCGTCGCCAATGCGCCAGAAGCCGCAGGACCAACAGCAGCAGCAGCAGCAGCAGCAGCAGCAGCAGCTAGGACAGCAGCAGGGCCAACAGCAGCAGGGTCAACAGCAGCAGCAGCAGGGACAAGACGGCAACACGCGCCCGCCCTCCCCAACCACCTCGCCCGGACCGTCCCCTGGGCAGCAGCTGCCGCAGCCACGTGACAGCATTGTGGCAGCGGCGGACGGCCCCGCAGCTGCTCTGGTTGGCGGTGCGCAAGACGCCACCACGTCCACGGAAGAGGGCACCTTTGTGATCCCGGGTATGGACGCCCGACGCCTGCTGCGTGCCACAAGGGCGTGATCTGACTTTGTGGTGCTGGCCATGGTGATCTTCTGCTGTTGTTGTTGTTGTTGCATGCCTTAAGCCGGGGCGGCTGTTCGGGTTGTACTGGTACTTGGTGATCACGCCGCGCTGCAAGACTCCTCACTCGCGGTTGCACTTGCGGCAAACGCGGCCAACTGCCAACGCAAACTGAGAGCAACAAAAGGTCCTGCAGCAACAAAACCCGACTGATTCTCGATCAATGGCAAAAGGCAAAGGATGAAGATGTAGGGATGAAGATGTCAGGCAGCACAGCCACCCTACCGCTGTCCCTGGGAATCCACTAGCAAGTCAAGCGCCCGGGTACTCTGGGCCTTGAAGAATCGCGCGCTGCACGTGGCGCACTGGCGCGCTCACGGCGTGGGGGGGGTCAGGCGGCACTTCTTGGTGCTGCTGCCCGTGACGCTGACGCACGAGAGCAGTGGGCAGCAGGGGTTGGAGCTCGAACATGTCTCCTGCGGGGCGGCAGCAGGGCAGGGCAGGGCAAGTGGGCTTCTGGTCAGCCACGGACGGGACGATGCTATGGCAAGTGCAGCGTGGCGTGGGCGGCCGCACTGCTAATAAAGGGGTCAGCGGCGAGGGCTGGTGCTCGCTCAACTCACGTCAACGGCCTTGCACTTGGCGCAGCGGTACGAGTAGCCGGACTGCACGCGCTGGCAGCTGGTGCCCGGGCAGCAGCGGCGCTTGGTGGACGGCGTGCAGGTCTGGCCCTCACGCTTGCAGCGCGACAGGGCGTCCTGCGGGCACCACCACAGCAGGGCCGTGGCGGGATGACGGATGTGACCAGGTGAGGGATGAGGGATGTTTTCACACTGCAGTGATACTTGCAGCGCACTGTGTGGGGTGTGGGGTGGGCGAGCCGTGCCTAAGCCGCACTCACCGCGGGGTTAAGGCAGATGGTGCCGCACTTGGTGCGCGGGTCGGTGACGCACGAGGTGGAGAAGTCGCAGATGGTGCCGGCGCAGCAGGGCACCGTGGCGTTGCCGGTGGACGGCCCCGCCTTGCAGAGCTTCTGCGCAGCGGGGGGTTGGGTGGGGCGTGTACACGTGAGGATCACTGGGCGGCCACTGGGTGCATGCGCAACGCAAATTTGCGGCGCGGAAGCAGGAGAGGGACTGCAAATTGCAAGACTACACGAGTGGCACACACAGCCACACAGCAACGTGAGCCACTGCGAGAATGAATGCGGACGCGCCCACCAGCGTCGCTCACCTCCTTCTCGATGCAGCAGTCACAGTTGCAGCCGCCAAAGTAGTTGTCCACGCACTTGAAGCCCCGGCACTTGGCGATGCACTCGGGCATGGAGCACGGCGCCACCAGACACTGCACCAGCGGCGACGGGGGCGGGCGCACTGCACGGGCGGGCAGGGAGGTGAAAGACGAGCACATCAGGGAGCGCTGATGGCGTGCAGAGGCGCTAGATGGGCAGCGTGGACGAGGCCAGACGCACCAAAGCAGTCCTGCCCGGGCAGCCCTGCTTCGGAGTTCGAGACTCTCTCTTCAGCGCCTGCGCGCCCCTGCGGCCACCACCACCACCACCACCACCACCACCATCGCGCTCACCTGTGGCGGCGGCGGGCGTCGCGAGGAGGGAGACGGCCAAGGCGAAGCACACGACGGCCGCGCACGACGAGGAGGCGCGCAGAGGAGCCATGGCCACAGCGTCAAAGCTACAGCAGAGCTCTGTTCTGTGTGTGCGTGCGCTTGTGCGATGGTACTCAGGCTCTGTGTGCCGCACCTGCGTTCGGGTAGTCTGGTAAGTCGGCCTTGCCGCCAACGCACGACGCGCCTCGTCGGCAAGCGCTGCAGCCTTGCTCAAAGCGTGGCGCGATGGCCCAAGGGTGCCAGTCGGCGGGCGGCCATCGCTTGTGTGTTGTGTGCGCGCCGCTTCGCCGCCACGACGCCCGCCACTCACATCGATTCGATCGGAGACGCGATCGACGCGCGGCAACCTCTGGCCAGGCCTCAGGCAGCAGGAGGGTGAGGTGCAGGGGTGGATAGTTGCAGCACCGGGCACACACAGCGCGGGCACCGCACCGCCGCAGATGCGGTGCGCACGCGCGTCGCAACGAACCAGAACGAATCCGCGAGCATTGGAAAAGGCGCACCTCCTGCCAACACCTAACTAACTACGCGCTCATTGGAAAATGTGGGCACATCAGCTACGGAGCCCGCCAGAGGCGCACGCGCTTGTCCCTGCTGCTGGTTGCCAGCACGCCGTGGTGCTCCGCTGCGCCCGGTGTCTTGACAAGGCGCGGGCACCACTGCATGCTGGTGATTGCCCCGTCGTGCGCGTCAATGGCGTCCAGCAGCTCGCCCGTGGAGGCCGACAGCAGGTGCACCAGCCCCTCGTGGGAGGCGGCAATCACGCCCGTGGGGCCGTAGGCCAGGTGCTGGTACAACCGCCCGCCGGCCAGTGGCTGGGAGATCTGCGCGGCGTTGGACGGGTTGGAGTGGAAGTGTGTGTGTGTGCATGACTGTTTGCCGTCAGGTGGGTGAGCTCCAGACGCCCCCCGCACGTGTGTCAAAGCACCAGAAAGGGCCCAGTCAAGTGCTTCCCCACGAGCATCGCCTTGGGGTCCCTCTGCTGCACGTCCCCCTTCCATGCATCACACCCCCATTCCTCACCACAAGCAGCGTCTTGGGGTCCTCCTGCTGCGCGTACCGCACGTCGATGTTCCAGACGCGCAGCGTGCCGTCCTTGCTTGCCGTCACGGCGCGCTTGTTGTCGTGAGACAGCGCCACGCACTGCACCTGGCTCTTGTGGCCCTTGAGCTCCATCACCTTGGGTGCGCCTGTGGGAGGGGGGGGGGAGCGCACAGGGATGAGGAGGGGACTCGACGCTCTGGCTTGGTCAAGTGTCAAGCTGACCGTGTGCACATGAGGTGAGGACCCCTGGGTTGCTTCATGCCAACCGCGGCCACGCGTGCCACAGTGACGTGACGACGTGCCAGCAGCAGCAGCAGTAGCAGCAGCAGCAGCGCAAACCCAAAAAGGCGCTCACCCGTGAATGCGCCCGTGTCGCGCGCCCACTTGACCTCCCAAAGCTTGACCTCTGCGGTGAAGCCCGCCACCGCCACAAAGCGTCCGTCCAGGCTGACGGCCAGGTTGTGGTTGCGCAGAGAGTTGGGCTCAAGCACCGCCAGCTCACGGCCCTGCAGGCAACAGCCATTCGGGGGCACAGACCAGTTGCCTCACAGTTGCATCGTGATCTGAATCGTGGGGCCCACAAACAAAGGGAGCGAGTTGCTTGATGAAGGTGCATGTGAGCAGGATACATAGCAGAGCCGCGTGCACATGCTTGCGCCCCGCCCTCTCATCGTGGGGCCCACAAACAAAGGGAGCGAGTTGCGTGATGAAGATGCACGTGAGCAGGATGCAGCAGAGGCGTGCACGTGCTTGCGCCCTGCTGCAGCCCCACACGCTGCACAGCTCACGCCCCGCAGCACCACGACACCATGCGATGAAGGAAGAAAGCGCCGCCTCACCT
The DNA here is from genome assembly GCA_004335735.1 of Chlorella sp. KRBP. Classification (NCBI taxonomy): domain Eukaryota; kingdom Viridiplantae; phylum Chlorophyta; class Trebouxiophyceae; order Chlorellales; family Chlorellaceae; genus Chlorella; species Chlorella sp. KRBP. The sequence continues at coordinate 5,457 of QAXK01005347.1, forward strand.
GGGCGTTGAACAGCTTGGCCTCCTTGGCGTCAGACAGGCTCACGGACACTGCCTTGCGCCCCGGGGCCCCGCCCGCAGAGCCGCGCATGGCCAGAGGCACACCCTTGCCGTGCACCCCATGCACCTGCACAGGAGGCACGAGCAGGTGCCTTACCGCCGCGTGTCAACGGCTGTTTGACATGCAATTACAGCCCCTCGCCAGGGCACTGGACGGCTGCTGGCTGAGACGCTGCCACGTGGCGTCGGCCAAGTGCGCTGCTGGCTGAGACGCTGCCAGGTGCCCATGATGAGCTGCTGGCTGACAGTCTGTCAGGTGCCAGCGCGCAGCCAACACCATCTCTCACCAGCCACTGCTGCTCGTACTGGCCGGCGCCATCCTTGCCGGCGGGACCGGGGGCGTACCCGGCCACCTGCGCGTCCGGCGCGCCTGCACAGCACAGGACAACAGCACAGCAGAGAGGGCGGCACGAAGCAACTCAACAACACATGGGGCCCTGGCACCTGGGGAGGCACCCACCAAACCTAGCGACAGCTGGTGATGGCACGGGGAAACTAATCATCAACAGGTCGATCTTAAGACGTGACCCGTGCTGAGGCGCATCAGCCCTTGGCTGGTCACCTCGACTGACTGGCAGTCACGGTGGCACGCACACTGTTTATGCACGCCTGTGTCTCGCATCTTTCGCAGCGACCTGCCTGCTATGCCAAGCAGCCATGCTTGGCTGATGGCAACACGCAACGAAAACGCAACACTGTCACTCACCCCTCATGAGCACCACCACTGAGTCGGGTGCGTCGCCCCACGTGGCGCCCAGGGGGCTCTTGGCCGCCTTGACGCGCCGGTGCTTGGGCTCGCGCGACGTCACGTCAAGCAGCTCCCACAGGCGCACCATCATGTCCTGCGGGCAGGCGTGGGAGGGTGGGCAGCAGCGGCACTTGAGTGAGGGCAGGGCCAGCAGCTGCCACAAGAGCGCTAGCAGGCAGCAGGCTAGCAGGCAGTCCCTGCGCCAGGGCGACAACGACGCAAGGGCAGGGCCAGCAGCTGCCACGAGGGCGCTAGTCCGTCCTGCTGCACCACTGACGGGAGGCGTGCACCCATCTGTGTGCACGCATTTGATTAGGAGCGTCGACCAATAACCTGGGCCACGTCCAGCACGCCTGCCACCCCGGTGAGGCCGCCCCGCCCCGCCCCGCCCCGCCCCGCTCGCACCACGCACCTCGCACGCTGTGGCCAGCTGCGTGCCGTCCGCGTTCCACGCCACAGAGTGCACCACGTCGCCGTGGCCCTTGAGCGTGTTGAGGAAGAGAGGGTGGTGGGACGCCTGCTCATCCTTGGGAGTCCTGCACGCGCCCACGTAAAAGTCCAGCCTCACAGGCCGTCGTCCACGGTCGCAAGGACCTCGCCACAGCGCAGCACGGTGGTGCAACCGCTCCTTCTACCACCCGGCTGCATTGCGCCTGCTACCTTCCAGCAGGTCGGAGGGCACATGAGCCTCTACGCAACTCATGCAGCACTCACGTCTTCTTGGTTCCAGCCTTCTGCTGGTCACGGATCAGTGACTTGAGGTCGGGGCCGCGAGGGCCGCCCGCAGCGCCAGGCAGCGGCGTGGCGGCGGCGGCGGCCAGCACGCTGCCGTTGGCGGCTGCGCCCTTGCCTGCTTTGGGGCCCTTGCCGGCCTTCTTGCCGCTCGACCTGCGGGCGAGGTGGTATGGTGTGGGGTGGTGGAGTGGTCAGACGCGCTCTAGTCGCCGCCTTGGGGATGGTGGTGCTGCAGACTCAGGCTAGACTCCTTTGCACTGGTGGCTTGCCGCCTGGCTGCGCTGCAGGCACCACTGGGGCAAGCGCACGCTCACTTTGGCAGCAGGGAGAGGACGCCGCTGATGGCCCGCCACACCAGCGTGCCCAGCAGCAGCACCAGCACCGCAGCGCTCACGCCTGCAAGAGAATTGAGCACGATTAAGCGCTTGCGGGGTGTCCCTTCGAGATCGTGTGTCGGCGTGCGCGCCCCGTGCCGCCTCTGCCGCTCGCAGGGCGAGGTACGCAATTGCACCCCCGACGAACCTGCGACGACGAGGACTCCCTTGGCGGCTCCGCTGACTTCCTGCATCATCTCGTCGAGATGATCTGAGTAGAGTCGGAGAGTAGAGCGTCTGTGCCAAAAGATGGCTTGCGAAAGAGTCTTGAAGCAGCACGAGCACGGTGAAGAACAAACAGAGGACGAGCGAGCTCTGGATCACCAGCCCTGCATGAGGGCAAAACTTGGGTCAAACTTGGTGACAGACAGGTCAAAATGGTACAACAAGCACAGACAAGTGCTACAATGCTCTTCCCGGCGCTGACGACACGACCGCGCCTCAGTCCGCCAGCAGCCCCTTGATCGGCCGCACGCGCCCGCCCTTGCTGTGCCAGACGCGCAGCGTGCGCGCCGCCGCCGCCGCCAGGCCCGCCACCCGGCGCTGCTGCTGCGTGCCAGCCCCCTGCAGCCAGCACGCCGCCAGGCACCGCACACGACCTCACACGTTTGGCGGTTTGGCGGTTCGGCAGTTTGTACGTTTGCTGTATGGGCATGGCGTGCCATGCAAGCCCCTCTCGTACACGACGCACATCAGCTGATGCGGGCGGCCACGGACGCAAGTGGCACAAGTCAACAAACGGGCATCACCTGGTTGGAGGCCGCCCCGTCGCCCTCGTGCTGTGCGCCGCCACCGCTTGCGGCGGGGTCCGGTTGGTTCCAGTAGGTCCACTCAACGAACCGGAACTTGTCAGCCTTGCCGCCTGCATGTGTTGTGTGCACGTGCACGTGCAGCAACAATCACAGCGTGCCAGGTGGTGTCTCCCTTAGCAGATGGCCCAATCATTGTGTGGATGCTTGTGCGCGCCCTCACCTGCCGCTGCAGCCCTGGCCTTCTCGGAGGCCTTCATGCGCCGCCGCTCAAACGCCTTGTACGCCACCTGCAGTTCCATTGCAGCGACGCCACGGATGCCTCGTGTCCAGCTGCGCTAGCACCAGCCTCAGGCTGGCATGACAGCATACATGTAATCTCTCCTCGCTGCTGATCTACGCTGCCTTGGTTGCCGCGGCTGGGCCGCCCTGTTTGCAAGCCACACACAGCCAGTGTCCAGTGCAGCATGCGCGCTGCTCCCCAGCCCGCACCTCAAACACGTTGGCGATGCTGCGGTTGCCAGAGCGCTGCAGCACAAACACCTCTACTCGCGGCAGCGTGGCCAGAGCAGCCTCCAGCAGCGACACCTGGGGCAGCGTCACCTGTTGCGAGTGACACAAGGGGAAACAAGCAAAGGAGCAACAGGGCGAAGGAGCCATCACACAGAGCACAGGGGGTGGTAGTGGTGCTAGTGGTAGTGTTGGCATGCTGCTCATTTGACGGGACAGCAGTCCAAAACGGCACACTCTGCTGCTCTAGGGCCACGCACACGACACACGCATTCCATGGCAGCACCAGATGTAGAGCCCAACACACGGCCACGCAGAGCTGTGCTCACTTGGGCCACTCACCCAGTGGATGCACGACACCGGGCAGACCTCGACCGAGATCTGCACGTCGTCGAACGACTCAGTGGCGTGCGGGTCGCCGGGCTGGCAGATAGTGCGTGCGCGCCCGTACTTGCTGGCCTCAATCTCGAAGGTGGCGGGGCACCACCGCACGCACTTGCCTGCACGGGCAAGCGGCACGGCACGGCACGGCACGCAACGCACAGGCACAGGAGTGGTGTGCCTGCAGGTGCCTCATCCCCTCATTACAGGCGTCATCTCTAAGAGTGAGAGCGTAAAAGCAAGGTCGCGCGCTCTGCTGCAAGCCACCTCCACACCCTTCTCCCGTTGGTGGCTCACCGCATCCGATGCACGTGAGCTCGTCCACAAAGACCTGGTCCCGTGCGAAGGACGTGTCCAGGAACGGGTTGGGCGTCTTCTCGTCGTCTGCAAACCCCGCCAGCATGTCGTAAACTTCCCGCGCCTCCGGGTCCGCAAGCGTCTGCAGCACGTGCGCACCACGAGGCATGCGGGTGGGCGGGTGGGCCGCTGCCCAGGTGTTGTCCGGCACTCGTCTCCCCCCCGCCATGCCTTGCTCCATTAGGCTAGCCAACGCAAGGCCAGCACATGCGTCCTGCGGCAAGGTGACAGCTCACCTCGTAGATCTGGTTGAGGAGCGAGGCCAGCCGGTGCGCATCGTCGTGCGCCTCGGGCCCCAGCGTGGAGGCCACCACATCAGGGTGAAATTCTCTCATCATCTGCTTGTATGCCCTGCGGATCTCCTGCGGCGTCGCCCGAGGTGCCTGCGCATGCAAGTGGGAGGTGGTGGGACGTGTAGGGTTAGCCCCTTAGAAGTCGCTGTTGTCGTCCTCGCCCTCCCCGAACAAGTCGTTGCCGCGCACGCCGACGCGCGAAACTCCGTCACAGCGTCCCAGCCCAGCCTCCACCAGGTGCTCAGCCTCCACCTCACCAGGCCCAGCAGGGTGTAGAAGTCGCCGGCATACGCATCAGCATCAGCTGCCGCCTCTGCAGCCGATGCAGCTGCGGGGCGTGGGCGCTGCCACCATGGCGCGGCGCTTCCCCTTGGTGCATGCTGGGGCCTGAGGACGCCGCCGCTGCGTAGCCTAGCATGCAGCAGCGCCATCGGGCATCGGGCAACGGCGCGTTCTGGAACTGTGCGCGTTCTGGTACCCCATGGGTGATGAGGGCCGTCGCGGCCATCGCGGGCCCCATTCGCCAATTGCTCGATGGCGCGATGACGATGCGCCCCAGCGCTTCGAGCACCATCCCCGCTACGACCAAGCGGGCGAGCGTGTACACAGCAAAAATTCCTTTGGTCGGCTTTGAGCGACTGCCGCAGCCAGTGGTCCTGCTCTCCCAGCAGCACACGTTGCTGGTGGTGGGGGACGCGCAGGCACCTCAAGAGGTGAGTCAGGGATGGGGGGCGGGGGAGTTCAGCACGACGGACGCCCCCGACCGTGCACGGCAATGCGCTCCTGCCGCACCCGCAGGCCTGCCTGGTGGCGGATTTCTTGCCGCTGGACCCCACCAGCCCCCTGACAGCGGTGACGCTCTTCACAGGGCAGCGAGTGGCAGGTGCGCCGCAGACCTGCAGGAGCGTTGGAAGGACAAAGCGGTCCACTGTCTACAGCAGCTGCTGCCAGTGTGTGCGCATGCGGGCCGCAGGGACGGTGAGGCTCCGGCGGCTGCCTCGCTTCCTGCGTGGGCCGTTGGTGGCGACCAGGTGCGGGGCGCTGCGCGCTGCCAGCGTCTGCGCTCCAGCAAGCAGCCCTCCTCCCTCCCTGGTGCCCCACGGGGCCTTGGGGTGCGAGCCAGCCACCTGCACAGTGGCAAGCCATCGCCGCAGGAAGCCCACCCAGGGGCTGCTTGGCCTTAGCACCCTCCGCCCTGCTGTTGCGACTGCCCTGGGCGTGTGGATGGCGCAGGTGGGCGGGGGAGGTGCGCCTGCCTGGGCCTCAGGCGGGAGGCACGCTGCTCCCCTCCCAGGACGCGCAGCTGGACGCAACAGGGACCTTGGACTGGGTAGAGGAACGGGTCGCCGCGTTCAACAGGTGCGCTGGCCTGGGCAGGGGCGCGGGGCTTGCACTGCGCTTGCAGGGGCTGAGGAGGCGGTGTGTGTGTGTGTGCCAGCCGCAGCGAAGCAGCACGAGGGGTCAGCAGCGAGCGGGGGCCGGGCACTGCAGCTGTGAGGCTGAGGCTTGATACCTCGTGCCAACGGCTCGCCTTGCCCTGCAGCACATGGGACACGCGCCTGGGCCTGCTGGACAACAACTGCACGCACTACACTGACGCGCTGCTCGCACACCTCGTGCGCTGACGCTGACGCCGGCACCCCAGACCCTGTGCTGCAAGCACGCCCTGTGCCACCCTAATGCTGATGGCGCGGGCCTGGAGTGAATTCCTCCACTCAGTGACTGCCTGCCCCCTGCGCGTTGGATTGCTTTCATGCCTCAACCTCACTGCGTTACTTCCTGCACTCATCATTCTTTGCCACATTCGTTTCCACCACCTTTCCCGACTGTCCGGGTATTGCAAAAATTACGGAGAACCTTGCACACGCGCTCAGTCGAACCACCGGCGCAACTGCCCTCCCAAATCAAGGTTCAGCTTTGGCGCCGCCGTCACCGCCGCCGCCGCCCCCCCCGCCCCCCGCCCACCAGCTGCTGCCTGCTTCTTCACCACGCCACCGCGCGCCCCCGCCTGCCCCTTGCCGGCTCCCGCAGCCGGCCGTGCACCCTTGGCACCGGACTCCTGCCTTGGCGCCTGCTGCCTCGCGCCCTTGCCACCGGGTGCTGCCGCCTGCTGCTTGCCAGCACCGCCCTTGCCACCAGCAGCGCTCGCCGCCTGCTGCTGCTGCTGCTGCTGTTGCCTGCCACCCGTGTCGGCCCTGCCGCCCCGGCCCCCCTCGAGCTTCTGCTGGTAGGCGTGCGCCAAACGGTCCAGCTTGTCGTGACGCTCCTCGTCGCCGTCGCGCCGCCGCCGCTTGGCAACGCCTGCCCGCTCGCCACCTGCACACCAACAACACACGTCACACCTTTGCTTGTCAGCCAGCTGCCCCATGCCTCCCAGCGCACACACTGAGTACCGTAGAGCACATAGCACTAGCCCCTAACCCTAGCCGCGTCCTCACCAGGCCCATACACGTCCAGCAGCGCCTGGTTCGCTGCCTGGTCCACCGCATCCGTCTCCATCTTGCGCTTGCTGGGCCGCTGCGGTGCCTCCTGCGGCGCCGCCTTGTGCCCCCGCTGCCCCTGCGCCTGTCCCTGCCCCTGCTGATCGCCCTTGGGCATGCGCTGCTGAGGCTTGCCCCGCGCTCCCACCGTTCCCACCGTTCCCGCCGCCGCGCCCGCCGCCGGCTGCTGTTCGCCCTGCGCTCCGTCCTTGCCGCCCTCCTGCTTCTCCCCCCCCTTGCGCCTCCTCGGCTTGCGCTTGGCGGCAGCTGGCTTGCTGCCGTCCGCCGCCGCCTCCCCGCCCTCCGCCGCTGCTGCCCCCGTCGCGGCGCCGGGCTGCTTGGGCGGCTGCAGCGCCCGCTGCCGCTCCTTGCGCCGCTGCATCTTGAGCTTGGCCTTGAGCTTCTTGCGCTGCCGAAGCGTCAGGTTGTCCTCCTGTGGCTGGCCCTCACCCTCGGCCCCCTCGTGCTGTGCGCCGTCGCCGGCCTCATCCTGGCCGGAGGCGCCATGGCGGGGCGGCCTGGTGGTGGTGGTGGTGTTGGGGCCCTGGGCCCGCTTGGTCTTGATGGCTTCCAGCTTCTTGAGCACCTACACACACACGAACAAACAGAACACGTAGGTCTGGTTGGTGAGCTGGGCTGGGAGGGTTACATATAGGCTGTGGGGCGTCTGCTTGCCAGGGATGAGGGCTGCGCCAGATGTAAAGCCCAGCACGCAGCAAGGGAGGTGGTGCTGATAGGAGGACAGCAAGTGGCCAGTGCAGTGGCAAGGGGCACTGTATGTGCTCTGCTGAGTTGTGGTTTTTTCTCTCCACAGGGCTGGAGAGAAAAGCCCGCCTGTGCGCCCGTACCTAGCGGCACACGGTTTAGGCATGACATTGGTTGGGCACTGCACCATGGTGGCCACAGCAGCGCCTCGC
>QAXK01005360.1:0-11936 GCA_004335735.1 Chlorella sp. KRBP
AACCCCAAGGTCATTGCCGAGGTCAGCTGTGACCTAGGCGAGCCCATGGTGGGCATTGATGTGAGGGACAAGAACTTCAGCAGCTACGCCAACCGCTCTGAGTAAAGCTGCTGCAGGCATGTGGAGCATTGTGTGCTGTTGGTGTGTAGGGTTGACGCTGTATGTACCTAGTTGGTGCAACAGGTGGTTGCTTGTTGACGAGCTTGAGCTTGGCTGACTGGTGTGTTGCAGCTGCAGTGTGCAGTGAGCACATCAAAGCTCTATTGGGTATGGGCTGTCTCGCTGCCGCCCTACTGTGTGCTGTGTGTGGCACTTTGTGCGGCCCTCACTCAGCAGCTTGTTGGCAGCGGTGTGTCGTTGAGTGCCCTGCACAACTTGTAAAGGCACCTGCAGCCCCACTGTGCAGTGTGTGCCAGACTCGCAGCTTGTATCCCTTTAGCAGCAGATGCTGATATGGTATGTGCAGCACGCATTGTGCGCACATCCTGTGCATCTCTGAATGAAACCTGGCAGCATGCACTGTGCTGCTGGTGGCCTCACCTGTACTGACCCCCAAACCTGTGAAGTGATGGGTGTGTCCTTTGGCAAGGCATGGTGTTGTTGCCGGCAGTGGACAGCCCTGATGAAGCAAGGTGCCTGTGCGTTCTGTGCAACTGCAAGTTGTGTAACAATCCATCTCGAGCTCGTTCACTTGAGTCCTCCATCTGGTATTTGCATGTGCTGGTCCTTTTCCTGTACAGCAGTGTGCTTGTGTGATGGACCGTAGGTATGCTGCTTTGTACATGCCATTTCGGAATGAAAGCAAGGATCGTGGGATAAAAGCAAGGCTCGTCAAAGGCAGACTGTAATGATTACTTATTCACCATTGGCATTCAGTCACAGCTCATGGACCTCAACACGCACTTGCTACAGTGTCTCAAAGTTGTGACACTTTGCAGCAGCCAACACTAGCAGAATGCTTCTAGGAAACCAACACCACTCAGTAACCGGTCAAAAAGGGATCTGCAGCTAGGCACACCCAGTGCCAAACACACGAACCCTACTTCACAGTTTGTGCTCAAGCCTCAAAAACACAGTCGTCAACGTTCACCTCTCGGGTGGTTGCTGGACACCATTGCTGTTGCCAACAGTGTGCCGTAGGTCAGCCAATTGCAAAAGCAAGGTCACAAAGTGTCAGTGGTACCACTCAACCTTCTTGCGCCCAAAGTAGGTCACTGGTGCAGCCTGCTGCTCAGCGGCCACCACACGCTGCATGTAGCGTGCCTCTGACTGGCTGGCAAGCTCTGCTGCATGCTGCTTCTCCTCCTTCTCTGCTGCCTTGAGGTGTGAACGGGCCATCATCTGCGTCTGGATGTCCAGCTGCTGCTTGAGCGCCTTGTGCCGAGCCTCAGCTGCTTTGGCTGCTGCATCCGACGAGGCATGCTGCTCATCCTGCTGCAGCTGCAGGAGCTCCATACGCTTGTGCTCCCTCTCCAGCTGCCTGCAAGGACGCAGAGCAGACAGCAAACGTCATACAAGGGCCCCTGTCAGGATGTTTGTCGCTCAGGTCAGGGATGCTAGAAGGTAAGCTTTGCATGCTGGCTGGCCCAGCCCCGCCACAGACATGCACAGCAGCTGTTGCAGGGCGGCTTGTTTTCAAAAGCGCTGCCGATTGCAGGTTGGTGAGCCAGCACAGTCAGCACTAGCACAATGCTTGCAGGCAGGGATTTTGGCCCCTGAGTGACCTAAGGCACACCTCTCATGCTGCTTGTGTGCGATCTGCTCCTGCCGTATCTGCTCCACCTCGGCCATGAGCTGCCTGCGTGCTGTGTCGCGTGCTGCCCATTCCGCCTCGCGCTTGGCCTGCTGCTGCCTGTTGATGGCATCGACCCGTGCCTCCTCCTCGCCCTGGTCTGCCTCCTGCTTGGCCATCATGGCTGCCAGCTGCCTCCTGTACTGCAGTGTGGCCTGGCGCTTGGCCTCACGTGCGGCTGCCTCTGCAGCTTCCTCGGCTGCCTCCCTGGCAAGAGCCTCCTGCAGGATGGCCAGGTCCATCTCCCTATGCACAGCGACAGGCAGGCAGGCATGTGCAGCACAGGATTGTCGCCGTGCGGCATTGTGTGGCTGCCGTGCACAATGGGGCACAGTGGTTCTGCATCTGCACATCACACTGAGTAGGCATCACGCGAGAGCTGCATGCATCTGCTGGCTCAAAGGTGCCACCACATGCTGTGCGGCACCTTCTCTCACAATGGCATTCAAGTTGCCAGGCAGGTACCTTGACATGTACTTACAAGCAAGCAGCATGCATATGCTGATAAAGCAGTTCACCCAGCTGGTACCATTCTCACCTCTCTTGTCGCTCCTGCTCAGTCAGCTGCAGGAGTTTGAGCTCGTTGAAGGCCTTGACCTCCTCAGCCAGTGCCTGCAGCCGCTGGCGCTCAGCAGCTTCAGCAGCCTCGGCCTCAGCCTGGAGGCAGCAAGCAGCACAGGAGACAGTGCTTGGTGTTTGTCCCCACCCAGCAAGTTGCTCTCAGCTTTGGGGGTGAGGCCGTGACAGTCTTCTGGCCGGACACTGTAGTACCACGTCACAGTAAGCCATACAGGTTTTGACGCAACCTGACACTGACCTCCAGCACATCACTGAGGGTTGCTGTATGACTTCACTGAGAAGACTGAGTGCAGCCACAACAGGGGCTGTATTTTGCTGTAGTGCAGTCCTTGCAAGGCTGGGTCCACACGCCTTGCCATACCTGCAGCTGTGCCCAGTGCTGCTGCATGCGCTGCACCTCCAGCTTGTCCTGCTGTGCCTCAGCCAGCTGCCGCTCCCGCACTGCCGCCACCTGCGCATCCAGGGACCCCTTCACCTCGGACGCAATCTTCTGCTGGCGCCGCACATCCTCCTCATGCCTGCACCCAGCCAGTACATATGTCTGCATGAGTGTTGCCTGCTAGGACCGAACCATGCTACAGGCACCCTGGTGAGTGATATCATGATGCTAATGATGCATAATTGTCACGATACCCGTAACACTTGTTGCCGTCAAGAGTGGTTGGGCTCACACTACAGGGATTGGCATGCCTAGCCAGCTGCATGCTATGTTTGTATTGCAGCTTGCTGGGAGCTGAATACGGTTGTGCCGGCTGTGCTGCACACCTTGTTTCCATCCTGCGGTGCTCCGCCTCATGTATGGTATCATACATCCGCCGCTGCTCCTCCTCCATCATGCGTGTAGCCAGCTTCTCTTGCACCTGGCAGCAAGCAAGTGGGCACAACATCGTGTGTCAACTCGACCAGTGTTGCTGCACATGATGGTTGCATAATACAACGCTTGCGTGAAACAGCATACACTGCTGCAGTTCCAGGCTGACATTCTGTCGGATAGGCGTTGGTGCTTGGGTTTGCTAGACTTGCATGCTGTGCGCACGCTGTTATCAGTGCGGAGTCAGAAGCTGCTGTCCTGCCTGCCAGCTCCAAGTCAGGCAGGGGTGTTGAAGTTGCATACCTGTTGCTGCCGCTGCTGTGCAGTCATGTACACCATGCGCTTGGAGTTGCGCTCCCGCAGTGGGTCACAGCTGTCCCTGAAGGCCTGGTCCAGCAGTGCACTAGCCAGCTGCTGGCGTTCTGCCTCCCTGCACTCGGCAGCACAGACATGCATGCTTTGATGAGGCTTCCAGGCCGCACTTACACTTGACCAATCTGTTGCAAAAGCATCAGTGGGGCAGGGATTGAACCAACGGCATGGCATATGCCATGTTCATACAGCACACAAGCAGTAACGAATCACCTTCGCTTGGCCAGCTCATGCGCCCTAGCTGCCATCTGCGCCCTGCGTTGTGCTGGGGTCTCCTGGCAGCTGATTAGCTCCTGCTTGAGTGCCTGCTCCTCTACATGTAGCTTCTCAGCCAGTCTGTCCTGTCTTGCAGCCAATGCTGCATCTACTTGTGCCTTGAGGCTGGAAAAGCGCTCCTGCAGCTGGTTTTGCTGTATGCGCCTATCTGTGCTGTTTGCCCAGGCTGCATTGGCGCTGAGCTTCCTATCCTCCTGTGGCAAAGAGGTGACACAAGGTTTGTCAAAAGAGGACAGCTTGCAGTTATATGACTTACTTCGACCGCCTGTGAGTTGACATTGGGAGAAGTCCAATTGCAGGACCCAGCGTTGCTACAGTGATGTCCCCATGCCCTCACAAAGAAAATGCAGCGCGGACCCAACATACCTTGACTGAGCCCTGTGTTGTTACAAGCTTATCTTCATAATCCCTGAGCTTAGCTATACGTGCATCTGGAGGGGCCTTTACCTGCACAGACAGACAGCTTTGGTGTGACGCCATGGGGCATGCGCTGCTGCCTTGTCAGCACCAGAGTGCTGTTGGACTTACCGTCCTCCGCATCCTGCCCTGACTTGAAAACAAAACTACGAGAGTTTGATTCACACCGTTACAGACTGTCTTTGTGTGGTATCCAGGCCACCTGGCACTGCCAGGCACTGTGGTCGAGCTTTTGCTCTCAAGCAACGTAGCTGCGCCTATTCAAGCCTATCACACGGTACAAACGCGGTTGAGACTCTTAATTACCGCCTTCAGTGAGCGTTGGGTGCACACGACATAAGGTTTGGCTGAACTTTCGTAACACAGTTACATAATGACCCGCGTCGTTGCTTCATTGCTTCTTGTACTGCCACTAGCTGACCCGGTTGCCACCCACGGTGGCGGATGGCGCCTTCAGCGAAAACGTTCAGTTATGTAGCCAGCTGCGGTGCAGCAGTCTCTCTGCTGGTCGTGCCCCACCTTGCGGGTGTGGGTGAGGGGCACCCCCCCTCTGGTGTCAAAGTTGATCATGAAAAGGCACAAAATTGCTTACATTCACACCCTTTGACTGTTCTTTTTGGCTTCTTGAAAGCTTGGTGCGATGCTGTCAGCACCCCAGGGACTGGACCCCAGTGGTTATATATATGTATGTGCACAAAGCACGCGCCTCACATGCCAGATACTGTGGACTGCAGACTGCTGTGCAGACTGCCAGCGATGCACCTCACGCTTTTCAAACCTCTGCAGATGCACCTGGAATCATGTAGCTGCCCTGAGTGCACCCAAGCGGCCTGAGTTGCAGGTTGCCAGTACTGACACAGCAAGCATCTGCCCATCGATGGGATATCCCTCACGACAGCTTTTTGCAAAGGCTATCCCCTGCCCTGTGTTTGCCTTCAACTACACTTTCCAGTGCTCAGACATGGCAAAGATACGCCCTTTTTGCCATCTTCTTATCCGTAGCTTTGTGAAGAGACCCCACGTTTGAACACAGCTGTTGTAGTCAGCCAACACCAACAGCCACGTGCACAGACAGCAAAAGCAAGGTCTATCAAAGCTTTGAAGCACTATGCGGCTATTTCTGGTAGGAAAAAAGTGCAGCTGCACCCTTGAACGGGCTGCAGTGGCTGCCCAGGGGTAGATGGACTGGCTGGACTGCACACATGAGGTCCCAGCACTGCTGAGCAGCAGACTTGGCGGGAGTTGCATGAAGCCACCTCCGGCCACCTCTGGCCTCCTTTGCAACACATAACTGTTAGCTTTCCTTTTTTCATTATATTATACGGTGTTTGCAGCAAGCTCCAAGCGCTCTTGGCGCCTTTCTCATGCCAAACAGTGCACCATAGAACAGCACACATCTTGTTCCAATTCTAATACCTCTATTACGCAATCAAAAGTCATTCTGTGCTGCTTGCACGCCCTGGTTCGTCTGTTCAGAGAGTTTGCTGCTGCAGGCATCTGGCCGATCCCTCAGCACAGCTTTCAGCACAGGCCACCGTTTGCCCTGCGGAGCGCACCAACCAACGTGAATTTTTGCCCTGATTTTAACCATGCATTCCGTGTTGCCCGCCTCGCCCTGTACGCTTCAGACGCCCCCCCCCTCCTGTTACTTTTTAGGTCTCCAGTCCAGGGCCACTGCCACTATAGGATATAGGATGCAGTGTGTAAGACGCTGGTGTTTCAATGATTGTGCTGGTGAGTTCAATATTTGTGCAGGCCACCAGCTCATTACAGCTCATTACAGCTATGATTCAGCATGTGAGCTGGTTGCTGTTGTGCTGCTTGCTGAACCTCGTTGTGATGGGTGACTGCACAACAATGCAGGAGGCCAAAAGATACTTTGAGGTGATCTGATTGATGATTACCATACTGATGTTGGCCACGCACGCTACATCCTTTGCATCGGCTGTTCCCTCCGATCATCCCACAAAACACCCCCCCTCCCCTGCAATTGCTCTGCTAGTCCTTGATCATGACCTGAACCGCATCAAAGCGCAATCTGACATATCTCTCCTCTGTCCAGGCTTTACGCTTGTCTGAAGGGAACAGTCAGTACCTCCAACACATATCAGCTCAGCATCAGCTGCACCGCCAACAGACACTGAGTGCCTTGAAGGAGCACCCTGAGTGGCAAAGGCTACTGCAGTGGAAACAAGCACACCAGGTACTAATCATCTTGCATCCATGCCATCTGTCACCGCAGCAGATGAGTCTGCATGCATCAAGCTGACACAAATACTGGCATGTGGTCATGCAGGCTGGACAGGCAACAGCTGGGGCCTTTGCAGGCCGCCTGCCACATGACCTGGTGCATCACCTCGTTGCAGACGTGCGCCACACGGCTCAACCTGATGACCATCTGCACGCAACAACCAGCGAGCTGTGATGAGCTTGGCAGCCGCAGCAGCCATGGGTTGTGCAACTGCAGCATGTCAGGGATACGCAGGCTCCTCAGGAGCCACTCCTGAGGAGCCTGCGAAGTGCCTCGAAGTGTGCTCGTGCATTTCCTGTGTTCATAGAACTGTACAGTGTGACTTCTCTGCAAAGTATCTGACCAACCCGTGACACAGAGAGCTCTGGCATGCCAACAACATTGGACACCGGCTCAACACAGTGGCACTCTTGTATGCAGGCTGTGCGTGCAGTCATCTCAACACAGGCTACCAGCATGTGTCATATGCATTCAAATGACATCTTCAAAGACAGACACATCTGTTGGGTCGGGCTGACTGATACAAATGCTTATATACGACTCATGGGATGCCCACACCACCAAAGCTTGGTGCAATTGACACAGTGACACAGTGTATGGGGGAGACGGGATGCTATGCCATGAATACTAGGCATGCAAATGCGCTGTGAGGCCACACACACTTAGCCGCATGGAGCAGCGTGCGTATAGCATGAACCAAACATACCATACATGGTATTGTGGTCTGGACACAACGGGCGAGCTGTCAACAGGTGGGGAGTGCCACTCATAAAGAGTTGGAAAGAGAGTTCAAAGAGTTGGCAGGCAGTGGTTGTCGACCATCAACGAGACCCACATGCACGATTCAAGTGCGTGCAAAAGTTTAAACACCGTTTCTGACAATCAAACATCAGGCAAGTGTACACCCTGCCATTTGAGCTCCTTCCTGTGCAACAACATACAATCACCCCAGCCGCCACACACAGCCTGGGTGTGATGTCTGCCGGAGTTCATGGCAGCGGCCAACATGAGGCAGACTGCGGTGCACATGTTGATTTCAGTACAGTTGCTGTACCAGCCCTGCGCTTGATGTGACCCACATGTCCAACCCTACCAACCCCACGTGACATATTCAGCAACGCATGCAAGATGCAGTGCTCATTCACGTTCGTCGTGGACAGGCAGCTCATGTCTGTTCAGCCAGTATCACGACATGACCCACATTGCTGGCAGATCCGTCGCCACTTCAAAGCGCATTCCTGATGCCAGCACCACCCCAGCACCCTCTCAGCCTCGCACACCTTGCCCTCATCTTCCGTACGCCTCCTGCTGCACATCTGCCAACGTCCTCACTGCAGCCTTCACCTGCTGTGCTGCCGCAGCCTCATCAGCACACAAGGCCTCCAGGGTAGCCCTCAGACGCTTCTCCTGCTGCCGCCTGGCCTTGCGCTTTGCATCCAACAGCCTCTGGCTGCCATCCAGCTGACGCTTGGCGCGCTGCACTGCCGCCTGCTGGGCTAGCTGCCGCGCAGCAGCCCGCACTGCTGCATGGTCCCCCTCCAGCGCTGCTGCACCCGGCTGCTCCTGCTGCTGGGCTGAAGGTTGGGGGCCCAAGCCCAGGCCGATCAAGTAGGCTCTGTTGGCTGCGACTCGTGCCTGCAGGAGAGTATACATGGCAGTGATGATAAGACAGGTTGTCAGCAGCTGTGCAGGTGCTGTGGCATGCCAACGAGCCCTGTGAAGGGTCACATGTGCACAGCATGTGCCATGGCCATGTGTGAGTGACGACGGCCAGCCAGACTGGTTGGATAGGGGGATCGGCGGCAAGATGGAGCTAGTCTGGCTGTGCTGCACTCAAAAAGTTGTGTATGCTTCAGGCAACATGCCCTGTGTGCTGCAGGCAGTTGGCCCTGCACGCTGCAGGCAGCAGGTCATGCTGTACACACTGGGCTGTAGGTGACATGCATAGTGCATGCCTTGTGTGTTGCAGGTGACATCTCTGGCGTGCTGCAGGCAACCCATGACGTGTGCTGTAGCGAGGTGCTCACCGCTCGTGCCATCTCCAGGCTGGTCATCATCTCAACCTCCTCTGCAGTGCTGTCAGGCCCCACCACATCACACCCATACTCATCCCCCTCATCAGCATCACCAACAGCCCCCACCTCCTCCTGCTGCTGCGGGCACTGACGCTGTGTCTGTGTGCGGCGGGGCCATGTGCTGGACCCAGTCAGTACTGGCTGGCTGCACAAGGCATTCAGTGCAGCAACATCAACCTCCTCCAGACTCCAGGCTGGGTCTCCCGCTGTCCCGCCCAGGCCCTCAGCTGCTGGGCCTCCATCTGTCGCTGCTGGTTGACCAGGCGTGTTCTGGGGAGCGTCGGCGCTGTTGTGCGCGCCTGTTGGCTGCTGCTGCATTCGCTGACTCAGAGCTCCTGGGTTGTCCAGGGCATGCTGCAGGTTCAGCAACAGGCCCAGCACACGGTCCATGAGGCAGGGCTGCTCCAACAACAGAGCCCGCAGCAGGGGGTCCTGCGTGTTGGCCCACACAGCCCGAGGCCTCAGGCTGTGGCATGATGAGTCAGCATCCCACCGGTCAGCGTCTCCTGTTGCTGGCCTTGCTGCAGCTCCATCTGCAATGACTGGTGCTGGGGCAGACTGTGGATCTGGCAGTGCATTATCTGCTGCGCCAACCGCTGCTGCACCACCTGCTGGTGCCGTCCCAGCTGCTCCTGCGCTTACTGTTGCTCCCCCTGTTTCTGCCCCCTCTGCTGCCCCCTCCGTTGCTGCCGCCGCCACAGTTGCTGCTTGAACCACTGCTCCTGTACCTGATGCTGCTACGCCTGTTCCTTCTGCAAGGCCTGCTGCATCATCTGCTGCTGCACCACGTCCTGTTGTCCCACTTGCTGCTGTGATGCCTGTTGCTGCTGCACCCGCTGCCTCCGCCACACCAGGCATGTACATGTTGGTGTTGCTTGCAGCAGTGCTTGGGTCACTGCACAGGCTCAGTACCATAGCACTGCTGCTTGGAGGAGAGCCTGTGCTTGCATGGAGGCCAGCAGTCAGTCCAGTCAAGCCTGCAACAGCAGCTGCAGGAATGACTGAAAGGTGTGTGCCACCAGCAGCTGCAGCTGTGCTGCCTGCTGGAAGCCGATCCAGGTACAGGCCGCGACCTGGTCCAAGCTGTGTACATGTCGAAGGCCTGAGCGCTGCGCACATCAGTGTGGACCTTGCAGGTACAGGCCGGGTACAGCCTGCTTGACCACTGCGTGGCGCACGTGAGTCACCCAGCAGCTGAGGCTGCTTGCAATGTGCCAGCAGCTGCAGTGCCACCTGATGCTGTTGTTGCTGCTGGCGTTGCAGCAGCAGGAGCATGTACTGCATGGCATCCTGCTGGCCTGCCTGTCTGCCCTGAGCCCATGCTGCTGGCACACACACTGTGCTGCCATGGCTGCAACCACTGATGTCAGCTGTGGCCCCTTGCGGCAGCCATGGCAGCCCGTATTGTGCTGCTGTAGTGAGACCTCCTAATATTCGAGGTGGCAGTACAGCCCCAGCTGGCAGTACAGCCTCTGCTGGCAGTAAAGCCCCGGCTGGCAGTACACCTGCCGTCAGCTGTGGTGCTGCAAAGGCCCATGGTTGTTCAGAGCCCAGCAGCTGGACCCCAGCAGCAGCAGCAGCAGCACCAGACAGTGGGGTCGCCTGTGACTGGATTACTGGCGGCAGACGCGCTGGTGTTGCAGCATAGAGCCGTGCCTGCTCACACAGGTCCACTCCTGCTGGCACAGGCAGCTGCAGGCTACCTGACGAGGCCTGCTGTTGCTGTACACCAGCAGTACAAGTGCCGCCAGCATCACGTGCACAGCCAGCTGCAGCAGTACTGTCAGTGCCAGGTGGCCCTGCCTGTGAGTACAACGTAGCAGCAGCGCTGGCTGCAGGCGAAGCCTCATTATGATGCTGTGCTGCTTGGCACCCCATGCTGACAGCAGTGCTGGCACTGATGCTAGCATCAGTGAGTGCTGTTGGCTGCTGCTGCTGAGCTGCTGGCTGTGTGTGCAGGCCCCAGTGTACCCGCCTCACTTGTGTGATGCCCTGGTCACAGTTGGGAGCTACCCCTCCGGCAGCGCCTGCAGCACACTGCTGTGTGTCCACCCGATCATCATGTGCACTGCTGCTGCCACCAGCATGCTGTTGCTCGCATCCAGGGGTTGCTGAGGAGCACTCAGGTGGCCTGTCACAACCACTGCTGCTGCGGCGACTATCTGGCTGTTGCTGCTGCTGTGGTGAGGCTGGCAGCTGCTTCTGCTCTACCTCAGACACAGCCTGCACCCCACTGCTTACAGCTGCATGGGTATCCAGCTCGCTCCGTGGAGTCTCCCACACAGCCTGGGGAGGCAGGGCGGGGTCCCGCACTGCCACAGCACCCCCCTTCCTGCATGGCTTCACTGTTTCCGCTGAGCCACACAGTGCCAGGCTGATATGCTGCTCGCCCTGCTGCTGCTGTGGTGGCTGCTGTGCCTGCTGTTGCTGCAGCTGCTGTGCCTGCTGCTCGGCATGCTGCCGCTGCTGCGTGTGCGGTTTCTGCAGCATCAATTGCTGCACAAGGTGCACAAGCCACTCCTTTGTCATGTGCAGCACCACTGGGGCCAGAGCCAGCAGGCCTGGGGATGACATAGCGCTGCTGCTGCTGCTGCTGCGGCTTGGTAGGATGCGCTTGCAGGCACTGCTGCTGCCCCCAGTGTGACAGTCAAGGCGCGTGCCACCTGCCCCATGTGCCTCATCACCACAGCCACCATCGTCTCCATCAACCTCACCACACATGAGGCTGCTGATGGCCCCTGCAGCAGTGGCTGTGCCAAAGCAGAGGCGGGGCCGCTTGACAGGCCTGACAGCAGCTACCTGTAGCAGCTGCTGCCTGATTGCAGCCACAGCTGCACCACTCTGATTACTGTCCTGCTGCACGGCACACCCTGCTGGCCTTGCCATTGAGCTTTGCTCCCCGCCCGCTGGTGGCTGTAGCCCTGGCTGGGGCTGCTGCTGCTGCTGCTGCTGCTGTGGGCACACTGGTGATGCTGAGCTGTGAGGCAGCAGCATGCCTTCAAGGCTCTGGGTGTGACCCACCTGGCCTCCTGCAGCCCCTGGGACACCACCACCACCACCTGCAGCAGCAGCAGCCTGCACTGCCCTTGCTGGACTCACACCTGGGCCGGGTGTTTTGCATCTGTCCCCATCACACAGCTCCTGCTGCTGCTGTGCAGCGTCAACCAGCATGGTTGCCTGTTGGATTGTGACCTGGCCCGCGGCTGACTTGCACAGGTACGCGACTGCAATGTCTTGCTGCAGCTGCATGACCTCTGCCTGGCACCCTCTCAGCAGCTCGGCAGCTGTCAATGTGGTCGCTGAAACATCTGCGGGCGCTGCATCGGCTCGTTTGGCGATGGCATCTGGGCCTGTAGCTGCTGC